>VYZX01026662.1:34218-44859 GCA_013401335.1 Brachypteracias leptosomus
CCTCGCCAGACCCGCTGCGGCCCGGCCCGGCCTGCCCGAGAGCGTGAGTGAGGCGGCGAGGGGCGGGGGCGCCGCGGGGAGCCGGGCGGGGGAAGGAACCGAGAACGACCCTGTAGCTCTCGCCCCACGGTCTAGCCGTGTCCCGCTCGGGCCCGAGGCAGCCCCCAGGAGGCCCTGCAGCCTCACCGGCTGATCCTGACGGGCCGCTGGGGGCGGGGGGGGTTTCCGCGGGCCGCGCGGCTGCCGCTGGAGGCGGGCTCGGGAGCGGAGCTTCTTCCGGCGCTGGGCCGGGCCGGGAAGGGAAGCCGAGACTGCCTCTTCCCAATTGTTGGTGCTGCCCGCGGCGCTAGGTGGGCTCTGCGGCCCCTCGAGGAGCTGTTATGGCCTTGTGCACATAAGGAGGCGCCCTGGAAGCCAGGGAGGGCCGTGACTCTCGCTCTGCCGGACCGTGTTTCGGTCCCTTTGCGCCGCTCTCTGGTTTAGTGCGGCCCGTATGAGCTGAAAGAGCTTCTGCCCAGGGAGGCTGCCTCCCTGGGCGGCTGTTTGTCGTCTTCAGTGTCCCCGAGTGTGGCGTAACGCTGATAGGTATTTGCCGCTTCGTTTCGTGTTACAGGCAGCCGTAGGATCCACAGGAATGTGCTCTTCTAACCCCAGGGGTTAGGATAACGCTTGTGGGTTCAGGTATCTCTTTTATCTCTTGAGCTATCATGCACCTTGCTGGTTTGCCTGGCTCTGTGCAGGACATAAAGTTCCTAATAAATCCGTAGATCTTTAGTTTCGGATAGTAATCTGAACTCACGTAGCTGAAATTAACGTGGGTTTGGTGGCTATGTTGTGCACTAGCACAACGAAGAATTTATGAAATTCTGAAAGATAAAACTTGATCCTTGTCTTTAAACGTTTTTTTTTCAGATAAATGAAGAATAAAACCTTACACTTTGATACTTTTGTTTTCTTTGTCTCTTAGGTTAAAAAAATAAATAGAGTCATCTTTATGAAACTGATCCTCAGTCAAGTATAACCTTTGATGTATGGTCTCTAAAGCCCCCCACTATGCCAGCAGCTACCGTAGACCATAGCCAAAGAATCTGTGAAGTTTGGGCTTGTAACTTGGATGAAGAGATGAAAAAAATTCGCCAGGTTATACGGAAGTATAACTATGTAGCTATGGTAAGTGGGCACTTGATGTTTATCTAGCAAATTACCACAAAAAACATGATGACTTCATTTGATGTTAATAAATTAAAGCTATAAACTTGATAATCTGTTTTCATTGAGAGAATAATGTATTCTTAATGTTGAACTAAGACTCTGCAAACATTAGGAACCTGACCTGTTACCTTTTTGAAAGCTAAATTTACACACAATACTCTTCAGCCATGACTGTTAGGTGCTTGAAATATGTGTTGTTAAAAATGAGCAGTGTAACTTTTTATGAGTGTCTTCCGTTGAAGTTTTAATTCTGTTCTTACAGGATACAGAATTTCCAGGAGTAGTTGCAAGGCCTATTGGAGAATTCAGAAGTAATGCAGACTATCAGTACCAACTATTACGCTGCAATGTAGACTTGCTGAAAATAATTCAGCTGGGACTAACATTTATGAATGAGCAAGGAGAATACCCTCCAGGAACTTCAACTTGGCAGTTTAATTTTAAATTTAATTTAACGTAAGTATTATATATCTATGCTGTTAAATGTATATTTCTGACTTACTGAAAACATAGTATAGATTGTGAAAGATAGGGCAACTCTTTTTATCTGTACAATAAGCCAAACATGCTTTCTTCCCTTGTTTCTGTGCAGTCTGTCCTACTTAGTGTGAGTTAGCTCTGCATTTTCGTATTTAGCATTTCAGAGTGCTTCTGCCTTAACTTAGTTTAACTCTTACTGGTGGTTATAGAAGTCACATGTTTCTTCACATATTTTTAAGTGGAAACCACCAACACGTGAAGAAAAAAATGTAAAGTTACCAAAGTAAAAAAGAAGTATGACAAATGCTGTCAGCAAGTTCTAAAGCAAGTATGTTCTGTTGTCTTTAATATTACTCTTGTTAAAAGACTCACAACAAGTTCTAGATAATATTCTAGGTATTCTGTCAACTTCTAATACTGCAGCAGCTTTTTTTGTGTTTACAAGGCAACTTACTCTATTAAGCTACTGTATTTTAATTTTTTTCTATAACAGGCTGAAAGGGATTCCTGATTCTACTTCTGGAGGTTTTTTGTTCTGGATTATTTTGTGTAAAGTGTTAATTAAAAAGCAAGCTAGTTTTTTGCTATCTATTGGAATAGTACTGTGAACTTTATTTCACAATGTGATTTTTATCAGTGATAAGCCTTTAAGTATAAACCTAACTTTTCTAGTGGGATGAAACACTTCTGTGGATTTATAATTGTATCTTTAGCAGATAGTCAACTAGGTCACTAGTATCTTGAGGTTTTTTCCTGAAGTTAAGATAATTGATCTGATAGGTTTTCATAAGGCATGAGTTGCACTGATGTGCAAACACTTGTCAAACTTAACCCCCAAACCCAAACACATTTTTTTTTGGCATTTGTGTTACAAGAGATCACTGGACAGCTTAATACACAGGAGTTAAACTGCAGCCTGCAAAGGAGGTTTAGAGAACAGACTTTCTTTTCTGCAGGTAAAAAGACTTGTTTTCAAACTAATTGGGGTTCTTACAAAGAAAAAAACTTGCTGCTGTCTCTCTTGATCTTTATACTTTTCTAAACAAGCAGTGCTGTGGCTTGTCACAAATCATTTTGGTCTGAGGAATGACATGCTCTATTTAATTTAGTTTGAAAGAAAAAGAAGGGCAGATTTGATATTTTGGGATCTCTAAACTTACCTGGCCATATAAATGCTGGATGGAAGTTACCCATTTTCTTAATAGAAGAATATACTAATTCTGCTAAGTATGGGAGAAAGAGGAGGAATGAATTATAATTTCCAAACTGATCTGAGAAGAGTAGCCTGTGTTGTGTTATGTATTTCCTGAGCTTCAAAAGTCTACCTGTCAAGCAACTGAGAACAAAAGTAGTTTTCCATCCATTTGTGCTGGATACTTCATAGATAAGGCAGCTTAGTAAAGCAGAGTATAGCTAGTCAGCTAACTACTTACTAGTTCTCTGAGTGGATTTCATTAAAAAAGGTAAGCTAGATAAGTGTTGCATGTAGTATGACTTTTTTTTTTTTTTACGTGGGTAGAGAAATTACTTACTTTTGTCTTTTCTGAACTTAATTTTGAGAAATGGCATGGTGCCTAGTGTTCTGCTCCTAAAGCAAAACAGCTGTTGGCTGTTCCTAGAAAGTATTTTCCTTGTGGTTGGTTCCAGACAGGTCTTGATATATTGTGCATTTAAAGAGCATCAATATTTCCCTGAAGTAACTACCCGCTTGATTAGTACAGAGCAACAAACTAGAACGAAAACATTTTTGTAAAATAGACTGCTTGTTTTGGATGGTTTCTTTAATGTGTTATGGAGATGGACAGGTATTGGGAAGCTGGTACCTTAAATCTGGAGAACTAAAGAGCATCTGTGTGGGAGAGAGGAAAGAAGATCCAACACATCTTGAGAATGTATCTCTATGTCCTGATGAATGATGACTTACCATTAGGAATAAGGAATATAAATCTGCAACTGGATCTTATAGTCAAGTTTAATGCATGGGTTGTCTTGTCTGTTTTATTTTTTGTGATTTGTTTTGGTTGTTTCAGTGTTAAAATTGAAAACTGTACACTGAAGAGACTTTGTAGAATAGTATGTTGTGGATAGTAATATGAATGTCGTCTTTGAAGTAGAGCCTTTTCTGGGAATAAATAGAGGGATAAGAGGGGAATAAACAAAGCATAGAGGATTGTTTTTTCCATCCTGTTAAATTTTAGGTACAAAATACATCTATTAAAGTCGGTTGTTTACAAAGAAAATGTTAGGCTACCTTAATTATAAGATGACTAGATGGAGCAAGTACTCAATTTCCAGTTGTAGCAAGAAGGGAGTTTTCATGAGCATGTGTCTAAACATTTAGGTAAGCTTAGATCACAAGAAATGCATGGGAAATATTATCCACAGAACTAATACAGCACTGGGATCTGGAGTATACTGTTCATAGTCCTATAGTGTAACATGTCAGTACATCAACTGTTACATTTAGTTTATCATAGTTCAAACAATGGATCTTATTCAGTAAAATATCTGTATTCATACATTCACTTTCCTCAGTAGATTTGCAAAAAGGGAGTTCTAGGTAGCTGAAAGAGGAGCAGGAACTAATTTTTTTATGAAGTAAGTGAGAATGGAGGTGCCGGGAAGGTGAAATGCTAGTGAAGGTTAACAAAAGCTATGAAAAATGGTTAGTTTTGTAATTGGAATCATTAAGGTTGGAAAAGACCTCTAATATCATCAAGTCTGACCATCAACCCAACACTAGTGTGACCGCTAGACCATGTCCTGAGGTGCCATGTCTACATGTTTTTTTAACACCTCCAGGGATGGTGACTCCCCTGCTTCCCTGGCAGCCTGTTCCCTTCTTAATCACTCTTTCAGTACAGAAATTTTTCCTAATATCCAATCTGAACATGGAACAAAGTCGAGTTGCTCCCGCTCTATGCTAGCGAAATCTGTGGAATGAAAAGCAAAAAGGCAGTTTAACCACGTTTATAATCACCGAGGTTTGTAGATTTTGAAAATGTGTTTTTTCTCTCTCGTTTTTAGAGAAGATATGTATGCCCAGGACTCTATTGAACTGTTGACGACATCTGGTATCCAGTTCAAAAAGCATGAAGAAGAAGGAATTGAGACACAGTACTTTGCAGAGCTGCTTATGACATCAGGAGTTGTACTGTGTGAAGGAGTCAAGTGGCTTTCCTTTCACAGGTAAATTCTGCATGTAAAGTATTTGAGTTTTCGGTACTGATTATTGAATTCTAGAGCTTGGATTTCACATCTCCTGTTAAATGGTATACATTTCATAGTGTATGTAGCACACGCATCTTGGTTGGTAAGACTTAGAAAATATTTCTGCTGAAGTGCCTATAGCACTGTTCTGTATAGGAAGAACAGAGTGTATATGGTGGTATTGGTGTTTTATGTTTTGGAGTTAAACTCTAACCAGAAAACTGTAAACCAGAAAAACCATAAAACTCCCAAGCCAGCAGGTGGCATTGTTTTCTTTTAATATCACACATGTGATTAATAGTAGCAATGATAAAAGCAGACTATTCCTAAGCAATTCTTGAACAAATATTGTTATTGGGCAAGACCACAGAATTATCAGTGAAGAGTTTTTAAAATTCGTTTTAAGTCTTCTGGTAATCTGAGCAGCTGAAAATTCCTCAGCCTGGAAGGAGAGCCTGGATAAGCCTTAATTCTAGCTGCAGTAATGAATATATTTTACTATTTATTCCAACACAGGCACTCATCTTCCAGGTAGAAATAGAAATGGGAATGCTAAATCTCTATGAATCTGTTAGGATACAAAAGATTGGGTATTAATAAGGAAAACTTGGACAATATTGTTGTGGTTGAACCCCTGCCAGCAACTGAGCACCACACACTCCCCTCCCACCCGCTGCCCTGGTGGGATGGGGAGGAGAATTGAAAGAAAACAAGTAAAGCTCGCGGGTTGAGATAAGAACGGTTTAATAATCAAAATGAAAATATAATAATAGTAGTAATAATTATTATTATAATGAAAAGGAAGACAACAGAGAGGGAAATAAAACCCAAGAAAAAGACAAGTGATGCACAGTGCAATTGCTCATCACCTGCTGACTGATGCCCCAGCAGCGATCTCTCCCTCCCAGGCAACTCCCCCCAGTTTATATTGAGCATAACATTCTATGCTATGGAATGTCCCTTTGGCTAATTGGGATCAGCTATCCTGGCTCTGTGCCTTCCCAGCTTCTTGAGCACCTCTTTGCTGGCAGAAAATGGGAAACTGGAACATCCTTAAGTTAGGATAAGCACTACTTAACAACTGAAAATGTGAGTGTGTTATCAACATTATTCTCGCACTAAATCCAAAGCACAGCACTACCAGCCACTAGAAAGAAAATTGACTCTATACCAGCTGAACCCAGGACAAATAGTCATTGTATAGTCAGCTGCATGCCAGAGATAATTTGCACTTATTGCAAGCACCAGTGGCTTTAAAGGCTTGTTGCTGTGTAATGCCCTCAAATTGACATCTTAAACACTGACTGCTAAACATGTCAACAAAGGCAGAGCAAATGTTTTAGCTGAGACTAGTAGTTTTCTTACAGCCTTATTCTTGTTTATCATGCAAGCTATGTTGGTGGGTGGTAATATGTAGATGACAGAGAAAACCCAAATTCTTGACCCTTAAGTATTAAATCTTGGAGGGGAGTTTGGAGGAGAGGAAGTCACATGAAATTAGATAAGTATTTATGTCATTAACAAACTGAAAAATGATTGCTTCAGCAAGGAATGTAGAACAGTAATAGAAAGATGTGTATAACAGCCTATTGCAGAATTAATCATTTTGACTTGCTATGTAGAAAGCAAGTGTTAGACTGACTTTCCAAAAGAGGAGGGAGTGGAGAAAAGATGGTTAACAACAAAGGAGGAGCCTCTTTGAGTATGCTTATCACCTGATCCACCTACATCTTCCACCTGCAGCAATCTCAATTCATGATACGACTCCAAAATAATCTTACTCTCGCTATCCTGCTACTAGGGTAGCACTGTGGGGAAAAATACTGGAACAAGAATGCCATGAACTGTCAAAATAACTACGAATGTTGAGTTAGTAAATTAAGTTTCTTTCAGCTTCTTAAACCCACTGCTATGAGCTCTTACGTACATATTTGTGATCTACATTTGAATACAGTAAAATATCTTGGATGGCCCAGGAGAAGGGGAGGGGAGTCACATTATCCATGTAACTGGTACATCAACAGACGCCGCTGCCATGTAGAAGCAGCTATAGCAACAAAATGGTGTTTTTCCAGTATTGCCTAATAATTTTAAGGGTCTATTGTAAACTATCCTAGCAAAAGAATACCTGAGCTATTTCTAAACTAGAGATTCTTTTAAAAGCATAATTGTATTAATTGTGTGTGATTCCTGACTAATATGCTGGTCAAAGTGTAGTGCAAACTATGTGCAATAATGTCATTTTTACTAGGGCATCTTCTGAAGGGTTTTCAGAATGGCTTTATTAAAGTTCAGTTTAGTCTGTGCTAAAACAAGTTTCTGTTGTAGACTTCACCGAAAATGTCTTTAGAAATCCTCTTAAGACAGTTCATTCCAGTGAATGTTCCTCAAACACTGGTTATCCACAACACTGATTGAAGATGGAGAGTGTTTAAAGGCTTTTTGTGCTCAACAGAGCATGTTGTTACTATCTTGAGCACAAAATCCTGGAGCAGTGGGTTAGTTCCGAGGAAGCTAAGATTGTACAAAGCTATAAATGAGCACGGGTCGCATAAAATGTGCCACAGAGAACATAATCACAATCAACCTATGATATATTTAGAAAGAGATGTTTACTACTCTATCAGTGGAATCTTAAACAGCAGAACGACTCAGCTGAAAATTGTTTCATGTAGGCTCTCAGTGCAGTAGTTCTTTGGCTACTGGAAAAGCTGTGCTGGGTGGCTGCTGAGTGTGCTTTTGCTTCTGTTTCCTTAAAATGTTTTCATTACTACTAACCCTCAAAATTTATGAGTCTCTTAGAAAGTGGGCAGAGGGGAATTACACCTTTCTCACTGTGAGGTTGTTTTAGTTTTGTTTCATTTCCCAGTCTTCAATTTCCTTGTATCCTTCTGTAGTTTATTTCTAAGATCTTAGCATCTCAAATAGTTTTCTTTGTGTGCTTTTAATCTATGCATTTGATGTAGCTACCTTGGCATCCTGACCTGTTGGCAAGTCTGTGTGGACTGTTCTGCCAAACATGAGTGAAGGAATGTTTGCACTGTCACAGATTCTTGTATACTGCAGCTTCATAAGCGACTCCACTCTTTTGTGTGTGTTAAAATGTATTTGAGTCCATGAGAAAGGAGGGGGGAGTTGTGAATTTCTGATTCTTGTCACAGTCTAGAGAGCTGTGAGTGCTTGGCAGCCTAACAAGTTACAAAACAGAACAGCTCAAATGCTGTTTTTGTGGATGTCCAACTGACTGATAGACTGAAGCTTTGAGTGTCCACCTGTGTGCAGCCTCCTCAAATCTACCTTTGGAGGCCCTGTACAAACATGCCTCTTAATCCGGGTGGTTTTGGGAAGTTCCAAGCTATTGTATTTCAAAAATAATTGGTGTCTAACAGATTTTAGTAAAATTTAATCTGATGGATCATTTCTATTAGCCAGTTCTAAAATGAAGCAAAGATTTCTCAGCTCTGTCAGATTCTGATTTATTTCAGAGACTGTTGGTGCTTGAGTAGAATTCATGTTAACTGGCTATCTAAATTCTTTCCGGATAGTAAGGGAAAGAAATACAGACATTTTGATCTTTTCCATGGTCTTGTTGCCTACAGCTGTCCAGTGAAAAAAAGGAAGAAGGAAAAAAAAATGGTGGTAGGAGTGCTTATGTTGCTGTGTAGCTCCAGGGATTGTGGCTAGCTGCGCTAAGTAACTTTAGGTGATTATATTAGAAATGATGAAAGCTTTTTTTAAGGAAAGGAGGAAGCTGATGTGCTTCCAGGTATAAACCAACCAGTAATTGCCTGTTAGAGGATTAGAAGAAAACTTCTTTAATGAGCAGGTAATTATGTAATTGCTCGCTGTGGGCTTTCTTACCCTTCTGTTAGCATTCACCAGTGGCCACTCAAAAATTTTTTTGAACTAGATATATCTTAGTCTTGAACTGGAGTGACAGTTCTTATGTCTCTGTAGGCTTGGATGACTGGAACATATTACCCCCATAAAGTATGCTAAAAAAAAAAAAAGTAAATGCCTTCATACTTCATTGTGATTAGTAAAGTGTGGTTTGTGATGACTGTTATGAGCACAGTGGGACTAAGTGTAAGCACCTGTAATTTGAGGCTTATGAGACAACGTTTGGTTGAGCTGACCAAAACTAGCCCATGCTTAGGATCCAAGAACAGGTATCTGACTGAATGTTGTCATGCAATGGAAGGGCAGTCGTGCCTATTCAGACATCCTGTTCTTTCTTTCTGCATGAGGATCCTAGAATGAAAACAACATGCTACAACCTCCAGGGGAAAAATAAGTTCCTCATTGAAGTTGCAGATTTATGATGGACTGCTCCCTCTCAATACAAATAGTAAATGAATCTTGAATTTTCTTTTCTTACAGCACTTCCTTTTTAATATGAAGTGTTTGAGAGCATTTTTTTCCTACCTTTTTGTTTGTTTGTTTTAAAGAAGAAGAGGGGAGTCAAAAACTTTTTTTTTTTTTAGAGAAGGAGCACAGATACTATTTTCTTTACTTTAGAAGTTTTAATATGGCTGTTAATTTGAGCCACAAGGATGATCGATGTCAGGGATTCAGTGAGCTAAGCTCTCTGATCTCTAGAGGAGTAAGTCTCCTTAATCCTGAGCAGTCGTCTTTGCTAATGTGGCTTTTTTCTTTTCCTGTAGAGGGATTTATGCTGATACAGACCTCCCCAGTACTCCCCTTTGCCAGGTGATCTAAAAAAATTAAGCTTCCAAGCTACTGTTTTGCCAAGTATACTACAAATTCTTACTTTGTAAGATTTGGCTGTAGTCCTTCTTTATCTTGGGCTCCTTTGCTCCCTGGCCAGTGGCTGCTGCTGTGGAGATTGGAGTGCTGCCAGCACAGCTTCAAAGCACCAGATGCAGTGCAGGATTCATTCAACATGAAATTCCTGTTCAGAGCACTGGAAACCCCCATGGGAGAGCTGTAATGGTCTGTAGTTTCTGTATATCTTGTATTAATGGACTTTTAGCAAAAAATTAATTCCCAGTATGTTAAAGGTTTTCTACCTTCTGTCTAGAAGGTAAGGTAAAGATGATGTAGAGAACCCCACCCGTCGTATACAAAAGGTACAGAAAGAAATCTTTACATTGAGTATGCAACCTAAAGTCTTGAGCCTACATCAGAAGTCACTAGTCTGTGGGTGCTAAATATCTGCAGGATGAGTACCACAGTGCTCTTAACTGATTTGTCTTCTATATTGCTCATCTCACAGTTAAAGGTCTCAGTCAGTATTTACCAAGCTGCAGAATTCTTGCTTTTGAGTATGATGCTCATGTGACCAAGAATGAACGCGAAGTGTTAAACTGGGAGTCCTTGGTAGCCACCCATTCACTTGAATTGACTCTCAGCTATGTGCTGAGGTTCCTTAAGCAGCAGAACTGATACAGCCTTTAGCAGAGGCAGCCCTGCTGTGCGTTTTCATCTTCTTTGTTAGTACAGACATTTTAAAAAAGGCATGCTAGTAAAATCTAGGAACTGGTTTGTTCAGTGCAAGCCTAATAACAAAGAGGAGAAGGTATCAGTGCCCCATCTTCATGAGTGCATATGTGCGTGAGCAATCCTGCAAGTATAAGGGATGAGAACAGATTAGATTCATGATCAGATCATGAATAATCTGGTTTGTAATCTCTGCCTTCCTAGAGAAAAGGTGACTAGTCATTGCTGCCTTTTGTTGTAGTGTTCAGTACTGTTTAATCCCTGACATCTGTCATTCCT
>VYZX01026663.1:0-32469 GCA_013401335.1 Brachypteracias leptosomus
GACCCTCAAGACAATGGAGATATCTTCATCTCTACCTGCCAGATAGTGCTGCTGGGGCTCTGTCTCCGCCGCTCTGCCTGCGACCGACTACTGCTAGATCACGTTGGGGTCACCAGATGTCACAGTTGAGTGGACAGACGACACAGATCTGTTGTAGCAATAGCAATTTATTACTGCAGGCAATCCCTTTTTATACATATGGTTACATATTGTGGACTTATTTAATTGGTTAAGCATATTACTAGCATACTGTCTCTTGGTTAATATCTTTTGCATACTCTTGCTCATGGTTAGGACAACATCCCTATCTTGTGGTTGCATGTTCGTCCTTGTACTTGTTTATCTCTCATTTTCACAGGCACAGTTTCAAATCGTCAAGGTCAAAAATATTATTGAGGCCTGCAGTCCAGCTGTAAATCTCCACAATATTTTATGCAGTTGTAGGAAGTCTGTGTGTTCATGTCCTTCTAGTAACAGTTAGTCCTGACCACTAAATCAACCCATAACTCATATCTTATGAGATCACCTCTTGGAGCTCTTCTGGGAGAGCTGTGTTTCACATCCTGGAAGGACCAACTGCATTCTACTGATGCCTGTAGAACCTGTAAAAGAGTGTCTGCAGTTTTACACAGGCAGCATGAGAGTAGGCATCTCATGTGTTAAGGGGAGCTAACTGGAATTAATGAGGCAACCACTGTTGTAATTAGCTCCTAAAGAAATGAATTTAGAAACCCCACTGCAATTAATTTTAACTTCCTAAATGAGCTGAGCTGTGAACTGCTAAGGCATGAGGTCATTTCTTAAAAAAAAGGCACAGACAATTAGAGCAAGGAGCAGTGGCTCTTCACTGTGTTTCCTGGGGCATGTGTACTGTAAGTGTTCCCATCATAGCCAGATTGGCAAAAGCATGGTCCGAGGGGGCCCTCTCTGTGCTGGGACCACCACAGCCTGTTGGGAGCATCAACTTCCTGGATGAGAAGCAGCACCACTCACCCTGCTTCCATGACACTGTGGAGCTTTCCATTCAAAAGTGTATTTTCACTGCAGTTTACTGGTCTCTCTCAATTTGGAGCACGGCTGTCCTAAAGCCCGAAAGCCATTGAAAAGCTTATGTTCCAAAAAGAAGTGTCTTTTGGTTCTGGTAACCTGAAAATGAGGCAGTCCATTAAAAAAAAGGCTCAAGCCCCATCCAAACAACTTGAAAATTCAATTCTCTAGAAAGAATAGTTGAGAAAGTGCCCTAGACATGCCAAGGGTTGACACAGATAACACAGAGGGAGGCCTCTGAAGTTGTCTCTGTCAATTCCACATGCCATATGTCCACTCCTGTGGCACGGCCATGCTGAAGTTATTGCTGTTGCATGCAGCACATTGCTTGGGAAGGTGCTGAGGTCCTTCTGCAGCGAGGACAGTACCAGTAGGGTGCTTCCTTCTGTTTGCTGCTGAGTTATCACTGCTGGAGATGAGTGGAGGCATTGAACTTGGCCACAACGAAACTAAGACACCAACAGTGCAAAAGAGTGTACCTGAGATGGTCTGAAAACCTCTGTGAACCAGCAGCAGAATGTGCTTGGTAATGGCACATCTGTCCCTGCTCTGCAAATGCTTCCCCACTGTGGCTGTTCCCTGGGGCACAGGGGCTTGGATGTAGGTGAAGAAAGAGCAGGGTAGTGTTGAGCACAGGAAGCCATAGGTGTTATGCAGCAATGACCCGCTAGAGGGCAATGGTGCCTTCTTAACAGGCTTCTGCTCCTTGCTCTGTGGTGAGGCAGCAAGTCCTGTGGGGAGGAAGGAAGGAGGGGGAAAGCTTAAAGAGGGAGGATGGTCTTTGGGAAGAGGAAGGAAAGAGTGGGTCTAAAATATCCAGCCCTTTGAGTCTCTAGGAGATTGCTGCTGACTGGGGGACAAGGGTGGAACAGGGTCAGGTCATAGGGAATGTGAGATGTCCTCCCATCTGATGGATTTGCTTGCAAATCGGGGCCTACATCTATTGTCCACACCTCAAGGGGCCCTGATGTCCATGGAAGAGAGTAGGGGACAGGCCCTCTCAGCCCGGCTTGGCTAAGGGGCAAGAAAAGCAGTGTGGCAGCTCATGACCGTTGCACTTTCACCACTGGCTTTTCTTTCCATTCTAAAGCTGCAGCACGATGCTTCTCTACCCTGCCATGTCACAGAGTCCTGGCTTTTAGCTCTGTCCTCTTTCAAATGAAGGAAACTGTG
Source organism: Brachypteracias leptosomus (assembly GCA_013401335.1). Lineage (NCBI taxonomy): Eukaryota > Metazoa > Chordata > Aves > Coraciiformes > Brachypteraciidae > Brachypteracias > Brachypteracias leptosomus. The sequence goes on from VYZX01026663.1 coordinate 2,221, forward strand.
CATGCTGAAATGAGAAAAAGAAAGGGAAAAAAGAACAAGAAGGAAGAAGGAGCCAGAGTAAGATGGAGGAAGGCACTGGGGAAGAAGGAGCATGCCTGCAAGAAAGAGGAGGGAGCCAGCATGGCTCCTCAGCTAGTGGCTAAGAACCCAGTATAAACTGGGACTGTGTTCACACCAGTGTGTGAAGCTGTGAGTCAGACACATTCCTCTGTGCAGTGGGCAAGGCAACTCTCCAGGGGCTGGTTCAGGGGGTAGAACCCACCTCTCCAGAAACTATCTGAGCTGAGAGGACACAGACCTTGGAGAAAGAGAAATCCACTTGTTTTCTGAGTCTGCTGGTTTCTGTGAGCCCAGTGAATGCTGGAGAAGCAACAAATGAGCTGGTGAAGAGTGGAGACATCTCCTCCTGGCTGGCAGAGGTTATTTTGTCTTGAAGGGGAGGGGGCATCCCCTCCTCAGGCCTTTGGTGGTTAAGAAAAACTGCTGGATGGAGCTTGTGATGGACAAGATCTGCAAAATGGACTGGATGGCTGGAGGTGAGGAATAGACTTCTCTGGAGTACCTTATGTCTGCTGAACTCTCACTATTCTTCCCTCTCCTGTTAAGGCTAGACGTGTCCATACAGTGAGGAGGGAAGGTCAAGCGAAGGAATAGGTCACTGACAGCCTGACTTGCTCTTGCTCACCCTACCCAAAGATGTCTTGTGATTCCTCCCTCATCGGCACAAGTCCTGGAGAGGATCCTGAGGGTGGCAGCTTCTCAGAGGAAAGCAGTGGTGAGGGTGACATCAGTAGTGTCCTGGGAGGTGACAACCCGGTCACGGGGCCACTAGGTGCAGTTCTGCTGATTATGTGCGTCACTGGCATGGTGGGGAACATCTACACTGTGGTGGTGGCCTCTGGCAGGGTGGCAGGCCGCTCAGCAGGCTCCTTGAGTGTCTACGTGATCAACCTTGCCCTGGCTGACCTCCTGTACCTATCCACCATCCCCTTTGTGGTTTGCACTTACTTTGCCCATGACTGGTTCTTTGGGGACGTGGGCTGCAGGCTTCTGCTCAGCCTGGACCTCCTCACCATGCACGCCAGCATCTTCCTTCTGACTGCCATGAGCCTGGAGAGGTACTGGGCGGTGGCCAGGCCGCTGCAGGCCAGGCGGGCCAGAAATGCTTACCGCAAGCTGGCCAGTGCTGTCCTCTGGCTCCTCTCACTTCTGCTTACGGCCCCCATGATGGCGATGACCCAGCTGCGGGAGGACGGTGGCCCCCACAAGCGCATCTGCATCCCCACCTGGACACCGGCAGCCTTCCGGCTCTACCTGACAGTGCTCTTTGTCACCAGCGTCCTGGGACCCGGCGTGGTGCTGGGTGTTGTCTACGCCCGCCTGTCCCAAGTGTACCGGTCCTCTGCCTGGAGCACGGGGCTGCTGGTTGCTGGCCGGGCCCCCACCCGGCGGCTCTTCTCCAGGATCTCCACCATCATGGTGGCCTACTGGGCTTGCTTCCTCCCCTTCTGGGCCTGGCAGCTGGCTGGGCTGTACTGGAGTGGGGGACTGGGCATTGGCCCCGCTGCTCAAGCCTACCTCAACTTCGGTGTCACCTGCCTGGCCTATGGCAACAGCTGTGTCAACCCCTTCCTCTACACCCTGCTTGCCGGCAGCTACCGCCAGCGCCCCGGCTGTGGTAGGATGGGCACAGCACAGCTCCCAGCACCCTCCCGGGAGGCCACAGGAGGTCACAGCATCCCCCCAGGTTTTGGGGAGCTGTTGGGGTCTGGGGGGGAAAGCGAGGGTTGAGCAGCACCCCAGGTTGGGAACACCTCCCAGGCTTTGGCTGGTGGTCGAGTCAAGAAATAAAAGTGCATCACTTTCCATGCTGGTGTGCGGTGTCTTCCATCATTGTTGTTGTGGTGCCTTCCCCTTTGCAAGGCCACTCACCTAGGGAGCTGACTAAGGGGAGCCTGACTCCATCCTCGGGTCCTTCAGCCCTCACATGCCAGCCTCTGCATTGCACAAGGCTAAGGAGTGGGTGGAAAGGAGCAGTCAGCCTCGATATATCTAAATTATACAGCTGGGGAACCCTCACCACACCTCACCTCCTCGCTAGCAACGGGCCAAGCCGTAACAAAGTCAGGATAACAGTGAGTCACAGATTTCACAGGACCAGTGAGTCACTTTGAGAAGCAGGAGACCTGAATAAGGTTCATTCTCTTGTGGTAAAACTCACACTCAGCTTTCTTCCTCTACCACCCACAAATAAAAACTTTGAAGAACCTTTCTAAAAAAAAGTTAAGAGGCTTTGTGAGATTGTCCTGAAGTACAGCTGGTGAAAGTCGGCACATTTACACAGCTTTAAAGATCAGTACAGCAGAGGAACCTGCAAGGAGAGATCTTCACCATGTGTCCATCATCATAGTTCATGAAGGGGGCCCTCACTAGCACCAAGTCCCTGTTGTGGTTGAGGAATGCACAACTCTCTGTTCTACCAAATGTATGCCAGACTATCAATGCCACTGCATAAAATGGGCCAGGTGTCTTGCCCTGAGGCCATCCAGTCTAGTGTGGCTCACTTTCATGCATCTAAACTCTCTTCTCATTCCCAGAAAGGATGGTCTCATCCATATCATGCCATGGTAAGAGTCCTCAGGTTATGCTGTTGCCCAGTCATGTCTATGCACAGGGTGGCAATGTTAGATGTCATATTTACTATTATAGATGTAGCCCTAAAGATTGGGATAGGATCATCCAGAGCAGACCGGGACAGTCATGGAACTTTAAGAGAAATCCGGCTGTAGAGCCTCAAGTTGCTTGTACACCTGTCTTGGTTTCGGCTGAGACAGGGCTGATTTTCCTTCTTTGTAGCTAGAATAGAGCCGTGGTTTGGACTCAGTGTGGGAATTGGTATGAGAAAAATACTGATAATATACTGTTGGTTTCAGTTGTTGCTAGGAAATCAAGGGCTTTTCAACTTCCCATGTATTGCTAGAGTGCAAGTGCACAAGAAGGTGGGAGGAAGCATGGCCAGGACAGCTGACCCAAACTAGCCAAAGGGATAATCCACACCATGACGCATCATGCTCAGCATACAAACTGGAGGGAGTTGGCTGAGGGGCGGATTGCTGCTCAGGCACCACTCAGCGGGTGGCGGGCAATCGCCTTGTGCATCACTTGACTTTTCTCAGGGTTTATTTCTCCCTCTTTTTGTTATATTCCTTTTCATTACTACTATTACCATATTTTATTATTGTTATTATTTTAGTTCTTAACTCATTACTTGGTTTTCTTTTTTTCTGATTCTCCTCCCCACCTCACTGGAAGGGCGGAGGAGTAAGTAGATAGCTGTGTGGTGCTTGGTTGCTGGCTGGGGTTAAATCAGGACAACACCCTAAATGATCCTGCCTCCCAGCTCAAAATCCCATCTTGAGTCCTTGTCTCCAACTCTTCTCTCTCTTCCTCCTCAGCTCCCCAGTTCCTAGCAGCCAGGCCTCTCTCTGCATGGGTACCTGCGACACAGGATCTGGCAGAGCCTCAGGAATTAATGAGCAAGAAGAGGAGGTGCTGCTGCCATAGAAGCATGTTCCCGTGCTCCAGCTGCTCAGCATCTGCTTAATGGGAGAAATTAGCCCAGTCAGGGCTGCAGGGAATTCTTGTAGGACATCAAATTGTTTGTGCTTCATGTTGCTCGTGGTCAAGCCTGCAAGTAAGGACCTAAAGATTGGGTCCTTTCATCCCAGGCCTAGCTGGTAACTGCTGTGCACTGGGAAAAGGGCATCTCCCACCTTTCCTGTACCCATCAGGCACAGCCTGCCCAACAGCAGTAGTCATTGCTGCCAAAGTAGCATTAAACTGGGAGAGCCCCTAAGACAGCTGCTGGCTGAGAACTTGGATAATGACCCACAGCCCAGTGAGATCTATGCTGTGACATCAGACATGCCTCACCACCTCCAGACTCCTCAGAGACTAGCCTCAGTTTAGATTGAGAAGTGCTCAGGCTTGTTTAGGCTAATACGAGTAAAGGGCTAACAAAAGCATGATGGACACATCCTTAGCACCCTACACTCCATCTGGGCATTGATATCTCTCCCAGCTCTGGATGGAGCAGGCAAGGTGTGGGGAAGAATAAAACCAGACCCCTCCAGGTTACTGCACTCATGTGCCACGTGAGCTATGGCTCAACAGTATTTGTGCTTCTGTAGTTATTGGAAGAAATAACTTCTGATAAGATGAGGAACCCACTGCTCCACCACACCCAACAAGACCCATACAGCAGCAAGAAGTCTTAAGACAGAGGAGAGCTGTGCCACAAGCAGGACCAGCCTCTACAGAAGGGTGAAGGCCAAAGCTAGTACAATAGAGGACTTTCTCCTCACTCCACAGCTCACTAGATTTACCTAGTACAGCAACTCAAGGCTGTCTAAGGCCAGCCAGGGATGTTTCAGTTAGGGATAGATAGATTTAGTTAATCCATTTTACTTAGGCAGTGTTGAAGTGTCAGTCTAGACTTCAAGGGTGAGTGACTTTACCTACAGAACCCTTCCACTCTCACCCTAGTCACATCTAGTCCCAGTGTTTCCTTCTGAGGCTCTCCTTTGGCTTTTCACGTTCTGCCTTTCTAGGCTTTTGACTCTCACCCACCTCTTCACCCATGACTTCAAGTGCCAAGGCTGGCACAATCCCACTCACATATGGTACTCAAAGTCGGCTACTGTCCTCCCCCTACCCCTCCAGCAAGATATGACCAACCCATGTGGACTTGCAGCATAAAACAGATTAAACTGAGACTAGGTAGACCAAAACTCTTATTTATTGATCACTTTTTACGTATCTTTGAGATGGACACATCAGAGGAAGTTATTCCCAGCTAATAGACTGAACTGTGAAGTCACCTTGTGTTTCAAAGTAGTCAAAGACAGGGAGATCAAGCCGGTTAGGGAATGTGATCTGTTTGCCTGGCAGGTGGACTGTCACATCACTTTGGTTGACACTGAAAGCAATCTGCAAGACAAACAGAAAATTCGGAGAAAGTTCCTTCCAAGACACCCTCAGGTCTTTCTCCTGCACAACATTGCTGTGTCACCTTCTGCTTTGCAGAGTGAACATGCTCAGCAACATAGCCCGCTCTTCAACAGTGGGAGTGTTACTGTGTTCTCCCAAGAGATTCCGATTCCCTGCTCAGTTCAATAGTAAATCCCTTTGATCTAGCTGGAGCTTGCACATTTTATCCCCACCCACCATCACTGCTCAGAGCCTTGGGTAGGGGCACCAGCCAAGCAGGAGAAGCCAGCCATCCCCTGTACAGACACTCCTGAGTCAGCCCCTGTAGTTGGGTGCCCTGTGCCAAACACCCTCCCTTCACCAGGGGGTGTACAGAGAGTGAATCCCAGGCCTCACCTCTGCTGTGCCCCCCTTCTGGAAAGGGAAGACAGTCTCCCTTTGCTCCGCACCCCACTCTTCCATCTTCTTTGAGTTGCACACAATGGTGTTCACATCACCATGAGCATCAAAACGGGGGTTGAAGTGAAGCCCAATGTTGGAAGCATCCTTCCCCAGATTCATCACAAAGCTGCAGAGGAAGACGGCATGAATACTGTTTTAATCAATACACAGCAGCACACTGCTCATTACCATGGACATCTCTGGGTCTGTTGGTTCAAGCTCAGCTGTGGGCAACCAAAGAGAAACCCTTTGCCAAGCTGCACAGCTTCCCTAAAAAGATGGTGTCAGTGGTCTGCTGGGGTAATAGGACCCACAGTGCCATCCCTGGAAAAGACACCGCTTAGTTTCCACAAAACTTTTTAACAGAGAAAGGTTCAGCACTTAACCCTGAGTAGGGAGTTATCCTACACTCAAACCAACTCCCAAGGAGTCAGTTGCTTTTTGCAGATTTCTTTTCAGTCCCAAACTGTTAGCTGGTGCTGCACACCACCTGACTGCCACTGCCTTCTCCTCACCCTGCAGGCAGCTGAAGTAATTACCATGTCATTAGCTATCCCAGAGCATCTGCAATGGCAGTGGGAGAAAGCAGCTTCTTAGCCCAGCGTCCACCTTGCCTCCAGGCCTTTTACCGAGATGAGAAGAAAGGAGGCATATTATTTGGCAAGAAAAAGCCCAGAAGGCTTCACTCCTGACAGTATCAAACTTCAAAGGCACTGGGAAGAGCTGGGGCATGTTTCCTGGAACACCACTAGTGCTGGTACAGCAGCTACAGGCTCCACCTTACCCACCAAGAGACCCCCATCAGCCACAGACCTGGACAAGGGCTGGGGGCTGCAGCAGAGGCTTCCCTGGGGACCCCATCCACCCCAATCCCTGCAGAGTTAGGAGCACATTTCTACTTACTCCCACCTGCCCACTCACTACCTTCCCCCACAACACCTGACAGACATCTCTACTGCATGAAAGCAAACTTCAACAGCCAAGATCCCCTGCTGCACCATGCAGTCTTTCAAATTTGCACCATCAGCTGGAGCTCAGAGCATCCAAGACTTTCCAGTTGCTTGGGCTATCATCTCCTCCTGCCCAGGGAAGCAAGGCACTGTCAGGGTGTTCCTGCTCCTAGGCCATCTTCGTGCAGGAGAGCGGATGTGGCTGTAGGGATGGTCTCAACCCAAAATCTCAGTATAGACACAGCTTCCATTTCCTGTACCCTGCACTAGAGAGGATGTGGTCACTGCCAGTGCATGTAGCTGGAGCTTCACATCTGCTTCAGCTTAGCCCCTTGGCAGTAGCATGTGTCTGCAATGTGCATTAGACAATGACTCACTAGAAAGCACTGCTGGTGTTAACCCCTTCCAAAGCTGCTTCTCTCCCACCCAAGGGAGGGATTCCTTCTGTCCTCCACCAGCAGACGACCACTCAGTGTGGTGCCTTGGCCATACCTAGGCAGCACAGCTTACCTCTTGGCACTTGGTGCAATTTTCCCCTTGACAGTGAGGCGCTGGCCAGGCTTGAGACCCAGGTTGGTGCATACTGGTCCCTAGGGAACATGGAATCAGAGACATTAGCTCAGTACCTGCTGGCTCACTTGCTCTGACTTGGCAGCTCTCCTTGCTGCCTTGCAAGACGGTGGCATTGCTTTGGATGGCTGGAGAGATGGGGAAGCTCCCTTCCCCTAGGGCATTGCACCAGGGATATCCCAGAGAAGTTACTTCAGTCACATGGGATGTGTGCCCAATTTCCCAACTTACTGCTGCTGCTCTCATCAACATATCTGTATTTCACAGCAGTACCTGCAAGCTCCCATCACACCCACACGTGTGCTTTGTGGGTCTATCATCCCACACAAGCCTGGCTGCACAGGGATGGAGCCTCTGCTCCCTTCCCCCAGCTGGGACTTGAACTTCAAGCCTTGCTCAGGTCCAGGGGCTCAGACACTTTGCTCCCCAGCTCACAGAAGTTTGAGGGTTTTTTTTCCCCCCTAGGCTCAGCTTTTGCAAGAACATTCTCCTGCTTTGTGTACACACTTTTCTCCACTTTCTCTAATAGAACTGAAACACCCTGGTAAACCCATATGCACTCACTTTTTCTCACAGCAGAGAGAAGTCTCCAAGAATACTAAGAATCATTCCCTCATCTCATTTTAATAAATAAGCTTACACTTGGGACACTCTTGGATTGACTACCCTCAGTCTAATGAAAGATAAGTTAATCAAAAGAAGTGAAATCACTCTTCTGATACAAGCATCTCCCTGGCAGCCCTTGATGCTTGCAGAAGGACACTTCTGTGTAGCACATTTCCTTAGAAGAAAGGGAGAGATGACGATTCAGTGACTCATGAAAACTTCAGCCAGAAAGCAAGCTGCAAGGCTGCCCAGAAGAGATGCTCAGAGAGCAGTAAACATTGCTGCAGCTGCTTCCCCAGAGCAGAGCTGCCATAGAACAAGTTACCCCAGCTTGGGAGACAACCCAGCAAGGACCGCCCACATACATCCCCCCCCAAAGGGATCCTGGAGGGAAAAAACCCAACAAAATACTCCTGCCAGAACAAGAAATAGCAGCCACCCCTCTGTACTGGATGCAGCAGAGAGCCTTCCTCCCCAACAGACGGCACTCAAGTCTAGCAAACCCTCTGACACGGGCTGATGGATAGCACAAGTACAAGCTCACACCAAGCCAACACATTCCACACAGTCCCACTCCATGAAGCACCACCTCAGCCAAGCTGCTTCCACAGACCACACACCAGCTGCACCATCCCTTTTCTACTCACGCAAGACATGGTGTCACTCTTCAGGCTAATGCTCCTCTCCACCAAGGTGCAAGAGTCCCAGGCAAGTAGCTGAGGGCCCCACCCTTGCCTTTAAATAGATGGAGAGCTGAGTTGTCCCAGCCCTTCTCCACCCCACCCACCAATCAGATGGAGGCGAGAGTGGGAGGGGTTGGTTTTGGAGGGAGGGAGGGCCTATCAGGCAGAGCTGCCTTCTCCCACCCTCATCCAGGCTCCTCTCCAGGATGCCAAACTCAACCCTTCCAAGCAGGCTGCTGGCTGCTCCAGGAGGAGATACAGCTGTGTGTGGCCATGAAGCTAATGGAAAATAGTTTTACAATGAGTGTTCTACTATCCAAGGCTTTTATCCCACACGGAAAATGGTCAGATGGATTGAGACTTGGTGGAAAGGGTCTGGGAGGAGGGCTGGGCTCTTCAGCTCTGTCTAAATCTGGAGCAGAAGCTATACCATTGAGCACACACAGTAACTCAGAAACACTTTGTAGTCCAGGTGAGACCCCAGAAGCAGAGGACTATAGCTGGATCCAGGTTCACCCAGATGAACAATCAAGCCTTGCTGTCCTCAGAAACTGCCTGGCTCTTGATCCATCCCTTACCACCCACTTTTGTAGGTAGAGGAACTAAAGGAGAGAAAATAGTCCTTAATCTGCAGAACTCCTAGATATCCTCAAAACCATGCAGTTCATCTTGGCTATAGGGCACAGCAAGCTGGAAGGAAGCTGTCTTGATGGGGTGGGAAGGAATTAGGCAGGAAAGCTCAGTGCCTGGCTCTTGCACCTGCCCTGGACACGCTTTGAGGGCTGAGGAACAAGGGAAAGGAGGCAAAACGCTCTATCACAATAAACCATAGGATCTATATGTCTTTTATCTGTGTCCATGTTCTCTTTGTGGCGAGTATGATTCACTCTGAGTGAAAGGATTCCTTTGGAAAAAGTTACTCAATTACTACATGGCTCAACTGTAATTACACTGAAAGAGGAGGGAAAAAATTCAGGCAGTGAGCCAAGTCTGTGGCTTAAAGTTCTCCTTGTCTTGCATATTTGTCTCTAAATCACAAGACGCTTCATGATTTCCTGGAGAGGCCCAGAACTGAAACTCGCTGAAACTCTTTCTTGTTCTCTTTCTATGAGGCCCATCAGTTCCACATCTCCTGAGGACATGATAGTCCCCATCCCTCTTACCCCTGTCAAGCACCATTCCAAAAGCTGTCACTCCTAAGTGTTTCCAGCTAGTGCCATCAAGGACAGCAGAGGCAGCAGGGAGACCCTCCTGCCTGCTGGAGCTGGGAAGGTGTCCTGGTTTAACCAGCCAACTACACACCACGCAGCAGCTCACTTACTCCTCCCTGCTTCTGGTGAGGTGGGGTGGAGAACCGAAAGAAAGGTAAAACTTGTGGGTTAAGATAAGAGCAGTTTAATAACAATATAGTAATAATAGTAGTAATGAAAAGCTATATAACAGAGAGAGAAATAAATCTCAAGAAATGACAAGTGATGCACAATGCAGTTGCTCACCACCTGCTGACTGATGCCCAGCCAGTCCCTGAGCAGTGATTGCCCTTCCCAGTCACTCCCCCTCAGTTTATATGCTGAGCACAACATTCCGTGGTGTGGATTATCCCTTTGGCTAGTTTGGATCAGCTGTCCTGGGTATGCTCCCTCCCAGCTTCTTGTGCACTTGCACTCTAGCACTACATGGGAAGTTGAAAAGCCCTTGATTTCCTAGCAACAACTAAAACTATCAGTATATTATCAACATTCTTCTCATACCAATTCCTACACTGAATCCAAACCACAGCACTCTTTTAATTACTAAGAAGGAAAATCAGCCCCGTCTCAGCCGAAACCAGGACAGAAGGACACATAAAGGCTCCAGCCATTGGCTAAGTCACTGACCTGTAGCACAAGGGGGTTGGAGTAAAAGCCAGAGTGGGCTTCTCTGCTCTGACGTGCCCTCTCTCTGAATCTGCCTCAGGGTTCAGCCTTTGAGCCTGACCCCATCCATAGGGTGTGAGACAAGGAGAAACGCTCCATACCAGCAGGAGAAAATGTAACTAGAGTCAGCTTCTCTCTGCTCAGGATGTGTGTGTAATTAAATAAATTCCTTTTAAATCCAGGATTTTGTGAGATTTAGTCCCTGAAAGGACCCCAGACTTCTCTCCAAGAAGCTGAGCTGCTGCTGGAGCCACAGTCTAGCAGGTTGTAGGGCCAGACTAGGAGGGACTGTTCTCTTGCAAGAAATGTTGAACAGGGAAGGGGAATGGATATTTGCTCGCTTAGAGGTGGAGGTAGGGGAAATGATTTAAAAGGTCAGGGTAGATTCTGTGTTTCCTGAAGCATTTCTGGCAGCTGGGCACTGTAGCCCAGCCTTAGCAGCCACCAGCTCCTTGAGTCGTGCCTGTCTGGGGACCTTCCTCCAAATGCTACAGGGAAGATTAGAGACCAGGTCATGGATAACCAATGATAATGAGGAAGGTGACACTGGAAAGACAAGGAAATTCAGCCTTCAGACTTGTGTCCACCTTGGGTGGCCTGTGTTTGTTTGTTTGATGGAAGTCCAGGTGTCTACACTAACTTTCAAGGAAGCCTGAATTAAATAGCATTAGCATGACAGTCTAATACCATAAGCAAGAGCACCATGGGGTTTCCCATTGCCTGTAGGCCATGAGCTACCTTGATCAGTACAATTCCATGTCTCTCTTCCTACCTCTGGGTTGGAGCCACCATGATGAGGTGACAAAATCTAAAGCTCTAGGATCAGTGTCCTCAAAAGGTATGGCTGAATTCAGGGGAGGGGAGGTCTCTCTTCACCCTGATGGCACACCAGAGATGGTGTCCCCAGCTGCACTTACACCCGCTCCATACTGAAAATGCAGAGGTGCTTGCCCGTTATTTCAGGAGCAATGTGGCATAGGAAGAGCCACTGTGGGTTGACAAGGGCAGAGCCAGGTTGAATAGACCTGGCAATCCTAGCCTCCTGTCGCCTCATTCCTTACCAGCATGCAGCAGGTCAGCCAGCTAGGGGATATCCAGTAGATTATTGGCCCATCTGATCTGCAAAGGATGGAGATGAGGAAGATGAGGGCAGATCACAGCAGACCTTGGTGGCATGAGTTTATCCTGCTGTTTGGGAACTCAGCAGTGGGATATGTCTCTTTGCCTCCACCCTTCCAGCCAGGCTATTCCTCACTAGGAGAGCTCTCCTGCATCACATTGCAAATCCTTACTTTGTTTTAGAAGGAGAGCCAGTGATCTGCATTGTACCTTGAGAAGCAAAAGACCTTCTTTGCCCAAGCCAAAGAGATTGATTGGATCTCATGCTGTTGCTGCAAACAGTGCCCTGGGCCATGCCAGACTCTTGGCCAGAGGGAGCCACAAGTGTGGAGAAAGGAGTAATGTCTATGGGATATTACTTCAGGAATGCCTCATGCCTGATTATGAGGGTGAGGCAGGTGGTGTTTGCACCTGCACCTGCTTTCTCCAAACTGAAATTGTTGTCCTGGACAGAACAGGACCAGAAGAAGGGGGTGTAGAAAAGCCAGCTGCCATGAGAGGGGCAGACCAAATTCACAGCCAGCACATGCAAGGCCAGAAATCACAGCAAAGACCCCCCCCCGGCATGTCTTAAGCTAGGAGTTAGGCATCCCACTCAAGTCCTGACCCTGGACACCTCCACTGTGGCCCATGATTAGGAGACAGCCTGGATCCTGGGAGCAACTCGTTGCTCTTTCGCTAGCCTTTCCTTGCACAATGTTCCTGTATGCTCTCTCCTCCTTGGAAAGTGCAAATTGCCTTTGTATGGTGAGCAATCCCAGACAGTGCTCAAGTAACTGCTGCTCCTTTGGGGTCCAACACTGGCTGCCACCCATCATTCCTGTAGAAGGGATTGGACATCCCCATCTGTAGCTACAGCTGCCCATGGTCTTCAATGTAGCTCTTCCAGGGCCTCAGCCTTCTTCCTGCACTCTCCTTGACACCCAAAGATCCTGTGCTGATCTCTCTATGCTGAGATGGCACGGTTTCTTGAGCTCCTAGTTTTCCATATGGACATCCCCACCCCTCCTAACCTCCAAGCTGTAATTCAGCTTAGGTTGAAGAGGAAAACATGGTTGCTAAGGGTGAGTTTCATCATTGTGAGTGGGCTTGATTTAGGGCCTGCCTTCTGATCTAGCTGATAGGCACCAGTATGCCTCAGTGTACCTGGACTGGTCCTGTGTGCTGAGGGCTGGAGTCCAGCTACTGCAAATTGTGAGGTTGAATTGAACTGCTGGGCTGAGCTGTTGGGTGGCTCTAACCAAGGTGGTTTGGCAGCTGCCAAAGAAATTGCCTAATCAGGCAAGTGTCTGAAGCAAAAGAGGCAAGATCTGCCCCGAATCTGCCTGTGAGGGGTGCAACAATAGATGGGGCATCTTGAGTCATGACCTTGGAGAACTTGAAAGGGTCTGACACAAAAGACTGTGAGCTGCGTGATCAAAGTCCACCTGTATACATGGCCCTCCAGCTGGCAAAAGCCTGTTTCAGTTGTAATTACTCCTTCAGTAATTTGCAACATCTTTCCACTGGGAGGGTGTCTTTGTACCTGTTCAGCCACTTTGTGTTATGCGGGCTGTGGTATTTTAAATTCAGGATTAGGTGTGCTAAATTCAGATTTATTATCTCGTGGACAAAGAGCCTTACATCAGGAATGAGCCACAGCAAGATCTCCCAAGCTTTACCTGCTGAAACATTTCCAGCTACCTCCAATTTCCTGGATTAGGAGCCGCCTGTGAGACTCCAGCTCCTGCTGACTCCAGAACCCTTGCTTTCATTAAATCAGTATGGAAATATGTTCCTCGGTGATGAAGATAACCCTGCAAATGTTATCAAAGGGTACCTGGACAAGGTGATTTAGCCAGGCAAGCCTGAAGTTACAGCTTGGGGAAGCAGGAATGACTCCTGCTCATGCTAATGACAATGGGATGTGTTAGATGGAACCCAAAGTGTGTCCTGGGAGCTCCCCAAATCCATGCTCCCCACATCCATGCTCTCCACCTCCTACCTTGTACCTCTCATTGCTCATGTTGGGCTTCATGTCACCTCTGGGATATAAACCCTTCCTGGGCACAGTGGGGTACTCCTGGGACAGGAGTACGCCTGGTCTGCCAGCTGGGATGACATCCCTCCAGCCGCAGGATGGGCCCAGCACCCTGGCTGGGAGGGCAGGGAGGAACCAGGTGCTGGGTGGGGCTGCGGGCAGCACAGATCAGCCTGTGTCAGCCCACGGAGGTGGTTGGCCCAAGCTGCTCAAGTGCCTTTCTAGCATGCAAGAACATCAACTGATCTGGGCTAGCTCTTCCACCTAGGTGATAGGCAGGAGGACTCCTCACCTGACGTGCTAGAAATACTGCCAGCACAGCAAAAAAGTGCCAAGCCTTCGACGAACTTGGATGAGAAGGATCCTGACTGTGAGGCTGGAGCAGTGGAGTTAGCAGATCTCTAATCCCAGCCAGGTGGTGACTGGTTGGGAATGCTTCAGGACCTTTTCATGACATTTGAAGGGCACTTGGCCCAGGGCCGCAGAGCAAAGGCAAACCAAGGAGAAGCAGTCGGATGCTTCAGGAAAGCAGAGGTTGCTTGCAATGACGCAGCCCCGACTGGGTGGTTGCTGCATGTAGAGGATTTCCAAGGGCTGTAAATGCAGGTTAAGAAAAGCCTTGCAGCAGTTCAGGCAATTGCTGCTGAGCCAGAGGAGGACAGCAGACAGGGGAGAGCTGGAAAGTGAATGGAGTAAGGCTTAAGATCTCCTGCAGGCAAAGTACCATTAGGGACCTCATGCAACTCTGCCACACAGTTTGAAATTGATAATATTTTTCTCATTTAAAGAAAATGGGAAGTTTTTTTTATTTCCAACTTCTGATCAGTGGTGTGAGTTTCCAATTTTCTTTAAATAAATCAAGTTGAAGAAATAGAAAGAAAGGAGAAGGAAGAAGTGAAAATGAGTTGGGATGCAGCACGCATTGTTCAGGATGTGCAGGCAAAGCTTCAAACCTAACATTTAAGAAATGACATGTTTCGAAAGTAGAGCTACAAGCTCAGCAAATGCTACTATAGAGGGGAAAGCTTTGCCACCACTTGTCTGGATGTTGGCTAATGACTTCCAGAGGGTCTGCAATATAAACCCAGTGCCACAACTACAGGAGAGAAAGGGAGTGTTGGGATAAAATATGATGCTAAGGAATATTCCTGGGCTGCTGGTTAGTGCTGGAAGTTCAAGGGCAAGGAAATGCAGCTCCACGCAGGAGAGTCAGATGTTTTGGCACTGATGTGCAGGAGCAGGAGAGCTGCAGGCTATCGACTGATTGTGGCCACAGGCTCTGCGCTGCTGTAATACCCAAATTGGTGTCCTTGCAGTGCCTTAGAAACTTGCCATTTATTGAGCCTATTTCAAGCCGAGAAATGACTTGCTGAGGCATATTCCCTGTCTCGGGTTGTTGTCTGTTAAAGTGACTTTTAAGTCGTGCTGGGTAGAGGTTTGTTTGCTCTACTTAATATGCAAACTGTAAGTGGATGCTGTGTTTGAACATGTTACAGAAATCCAGCTGCTGGTTTCAGCTCTTCCAAGAGACAGTGCTTGGGAGAAGTATGTTCATGGAATACGGGCACGTTCCCCTGCAACACCCTTGAGACCGAAACTCAGCTGCATGCCATTTATCAGTCTGGAATGATCATCTTGAAGAGAAGTGTTGCCTTGAATAGGCTTTGCTGGAAGGAATGACAAAGAAGCCTGAAAACACTCTTTTTTGTGTGCATGCAAAGTGGTACCTAGGGTGTGGGATGTGATATTAGTCTCCACACACAGCAGAAACAGCATCAGAGCTGCTCAGGAGGCGAGTCTGGCAGGCATCCTGGAGCACATCAGGTTTTTCTCATTGAGATGTACCCCGCATGGGCCATTGCATCTGATTTGGCAAATGTCTTTGTCTGCAGCCAGCCCACGAGTCAGTATTTGGGGCACATCTCATGCTTGGAGAGCTTCCAAAGCACATGGGACCATAAAGCATCAGCACAGCCAAGCTGAAACCAAGGCAGGCAAAAGGCCAGCTTGGCCTTTCCAAGGGGCAACAGGGCCATGCCAGGTAGCAGGAACTGGAGAAAAGAGGATTGCCTTGGGTGGACAGGCTCCTGTCCTCCCTTGGGGTCCTGCAGGTGGCACAGCTTGTCATTCCCCAGTGGGGACAGATCCTCCCCACCTCAAAGCCCGTGCAGCCTGGGACTCCCCTCCACTTCTTGACTAGGTCACTTCTTGATCCCCAAAACTCCCTCAGGGGTTTCAGCTGCATGTGCCATGCCTCACTTGTTGCCCCAAACAGGCAGTACTGAACGTTGTTGGGCAGCTGCTGCCTGCCACCCTACACCCAGCTGGAACAATTACCCTCTCGCTAGCAAGTGTGCCTGTTACCTGCTGGGATCAGCTGCTGAAATGGGAGTGTGTTCTGACAGGGCTTGGCACCCTCCCTCCATCAAGGCTTGTACTATTTGGGGAGAGAAAGTGCAGGGCACTCCTCTCCAATACTATCATGGTTTGGAGGCAGTGCTGGGAGAGCTGGGATGTGTCATCCCCTTCAAAGGGAGCCCAGGCACCCTCTGGGTCTGGTGGGCACATGCACATCACTGCTGTGGTGAGGTTGTGTTGCTCTTTCAGGAGTTTTTGCAAGTGGTTCTCTCCAAGGAACACCCCTACAGAGTCACCTCTGCCCTTTCCAGCAAGCATGACCATCCATCATCGTGTCCCACACAAGACTTCCTCTGCTGCCCACTGATGCCAAAGCTTGGCTTTGCCTGCCTGCAGTGCCTGGGAAGAGCCAGCTTCAGTAGCTCAGCCCAGTTCAGATGTCAAATGTCCACACCTTATAGCAAAAGATAGGGTCTCCTCTGTGCCCCCCTCCAGATCTGGAGCTGGGGTAGGTTCACAACAGCAGCTGGTGGGTCCATTGCATCAGGACCATGAGCTCACACTCCCCCAGAGCTGGCAGCACAGACGTACTCTCCCTCTCTTCTGCCCTGTGCTCCAGGGTTGGGCTCCTCAGCCTTCCCCAGACAAAAGACCATCTCATTTTTCTGGAAGAAAGCCAGGGACCAGCTCACATCCCAGCAGAGCTGGGTGGCTTGGGAGAAGGGAGGGAAGCATGTTGATGCACTTAGCACCCAAGTAAACAATATGGCCTTGCTCCATGGGATCATAGTGTTGCTCTCGTTATGATGGACATCAGGGCTGAGCACTGACAAACTCCTGACTTCAGCTGGTGGTGCAGGACTTGACATGCCAACTGACTGCTTGGCTACATGCATGGGCAGGGGGCTTTTCTGTGGGATAGCTTTGAGGATTTTATATAATATTGTTGGCCTATGGGCTACTGGTTGGGAGACATTTTGGAAGGGAGTAGGGTCACAGATGGGGCAATAGGGGATTAGACATAGCGTCAGCTTCTGCTTAGCCTCTTTGCAGCAGGAGCCTGGGGGAAGAGGGATGGATGTTCACTTGTAGCATCCGTGTGCCAGTGATTTGTGGCAAGCTCCTACCATGAAGCCTGGTTTTCTCTCCCAGTGTAAAAGGTAAGGGAGAGTCCATCAGCCATTCAGGTATTTTTGGATATATCCTATATATCCTAGAGATAGCCAGTCTGTGTGGAATGCATCATGGGAACATGCTGTCTGTTCAGCCCTGAGTAGGTTCACCAGATACACCATGAGGCCAAGGGTCACTGCACTGGCAGGAGACTCAGTGCTTACACCTTGGGGGTGCTGATCCCTGAAGGCTCCCCCAGAGCTGCAAAGGGCGTTGATGCATTTAGCTTCTCTCTTGGCAAAAGCAAAGTAAATGGTGCAGCCCTGAAGGGGAGGGTAGAAGGCACTCCCTGAGGATGGAGGAAGGCACTGGGCACATCTTTGTGGACATGATGAGACAGAAGCATCAAGGAGCAGAAATGGGACCCCTGCAAAGCTCCCTCCTGGACAGAGGGGCATCTATCACTTCCCCTTGGCTGCAGCTACTGATGATAATTACCGAACAGGGTTACCAAACCTGCCCGACCTCCTCTCTCCCCAGACCCTGGGTTGTTGATGTTTCAGAGATCACACTGACATGGTTCATGTGATGTCCCCTGCACTCCTGGCTCTGGGGAGCTTGTTCATACCTGTTCACTCTCACCCCAGAGGTTCACCGCCTTAAGTCCTATGATCTAAGAGTTTTCTTGTGCAGCTTCAAAAAGTCCAGACATCTGTGAGGTACTATCCTCCAGGCCCTCAGGCATTTACTCCAGAAGCAGGTGGCAGCCAGGATGTTTCATTTCCATTCCTACCAGCCATAACAGAGAAAATTTGAGAGGTTCTCCTGGCTGCTTTGCTGGATAATTTAGTCAGGCAGGTTCAAGCTGTAATATAATGCACCTCCTCCCATTCAGAGGGAAGATAGTGAGATGGTAGAAGTCCCCAGTTCAAGCCCATGATATGGAAGTAACCTTAGAGGGAAAGTAATGTCCCTACAGGGTCTGCTGTTGTGTAAACGTTCCTCAAGTGGGACAAGCCCTTTGTAGATCCAACCCTAAGCCAAGCTCTGGCTGAGGCATCCCCAACCCAGGCAGGGTGAGCATCCTGGGCTTATTTCACTGGCTCTACCTCCTGAGAGGTCCTGGAAGGAGCAATCCAAGGGCCATTGCTGGGTGCAGATATTGGGCTGGAGTGGCGTGAGCTTGGTGCTGAGCAGCCTGAAGAGAAGGTCACTTGTTTAGAACTCAGTTTTGGCACCCCATGGGGCGCCTGCCAGCTTAGGGGAACATGGAGAAGTCCAGAAACAGAGGCCTCACTGTGCATCCCTTGGCAAGTGTCAAGCTGGTGTCTGTTCAGAATAAGAGCCGTCAGGGTGGGAAGTCTCCTTGGGCAAGCAGGCAACAGCTGTGTCTTTCCTGAAGAGAAACAAAGAGAGGCCAAAAGCCCCAGCCCTCCTCAAATGCACCCTTTTTTAACAATAGCACTGTTAGCAAGGGCTTGTGCTGCATGGCAGGGCTTCCCGTGGCCCTCGGGGAGCAATGAGATGCAGGCAGACATGTCACTCTGACAGTCCTTCCCGCTCTGGAAACAAAGGCGTTTGTCTCACTTTGTGATGGTCTGTGTATTGGGGGGAAAGGGAAGGAAAACCAGCTGAAAGCAGAACAGGGCCTTGCCCCATGCGGTGCTTTGTTCAGCTGCCCTTAGGGTGCGAGCTCAGCTTCGTGGGCAGGGAAGGTTTTACCTGCTGTGCAAGTTGAGAGGACCTGTGCCCATGAGCATGGAAGAGTGGTGCAGGAGGCAAAGCAGTGGCTAGGAGAAGGGCCTATTGGGGCTGGTGGGTCAGGGTGGCTGGGGGACAGCCCATCAAGGGAACAGCAATGCTTCTCCAGCCCTGAAGGTTTGAGTCCAGGGAGGGTGGCAAAAATCACAAATACCCTGCCAAAAACTGTGAAGGCACTAAGCCTTCCCTAGCTGTCTCCCCACTGACGATAAGTGGTAACTCCACTTGGCCCAGGTGCCCACCCTACCCTCCCTAGGGTCTGGTCCTCTCTCCACATGGCCCAGCCAGTCTCTTGGCTTGGATGCCACAGAGGAAACAGGGCTGCTGTCCCCCCTCTCCTCCTCCTGTTGTGCTGAAGGCTGTGGTGGGAGGACTGCCTGCCCCACCTCCCCACTGTGCTCAACACTCCCAACTGGTGGGCAAAGGTACTCCTGAACTTGCTTGACAGGTAAAACCTTCCCTCCGTGTGAAGTTTCTCCCTGTGTTTATAACTGCCTGCCTCTAAGCCAAGGATGCCTTTTTGGCATCCAGTAGTGGGCCTGGCTGGGCGTGGAGCACTGTTTTTCTCTGGGATTTTATTACTTCTTTCATTTCTCAGGGTGTCTCAGTTGGCCTTCTTTCAAATTCTTCATCGCTTCATTGCTATCTGCTCTCTTCCTTCCCCCAGCCCTGCATGGACTCTATGAACAACAGGGAAACTACAGATGGCACCTGGCACCTCCCAGAAATCTCTCCGGCCAAAACATCTGCTTTGCTACAACCTCCACATAGACTGAGCCATGCAGCATCCTTGTGACTCGGCTGGTGGGTTGGGGAGGAGATGGGGGCTCATGTAGGTCCTCTACTGCCACTGTGCTCCCATGCCCTCCTGCTCTCTGGCTGTGTGGTGAGCCTGTCACACCAGTGCCAACACTATCTCTTGCTGGGCAATGGGGCTGAGCCCCTCACCCTTGTGCTGGGCTGCCTAGCCACAAGTCCTGGGCTACCTATTCCCTCCAAGCGCATCCCTGGAGCTGAATCAGAGGGAAAGGAGCAGAGAGCTCAGGACTGATATTCGTCTCCAGATGTCTGGGGCAGCTCTCTGACAGGGCAGGGTGTCATGCTAGAGGGATCTGGTCTTACAGGACAACAACCTTCATTTTTTCTTGCATTGTACAATGTCCATCAGGCTGAAGCTTCCTGAAAAACACTTCAGGTTCCCAAGACCAGCCAGGGAAACTGTGTGAGCTGAATCTGGACTGAGAGGACCTTTAGATACTGCAAGCTGTGAAAGGATTTGCAAAGGCATGAGAGGGGATGAACCGACAGCAGCCTTTCTTGCTTTGGAGTGATTCTGTCTTTTGGGAACAACAAACCTGTTGCTCCTGGGCCCTGCAGCTACTGTGGCCTGAGCAAGTTCAGGATCTGTACTGGGACTGGTTCACTCAATGCAATGGGGTTGGAAAGGGTGGCTTCAGGGTTGTCAAACCCTTTGCCGGAAGAAGAGGCAGGCCAGGTCACTGCAATCACTTAATTAGGCTGAATGCAGCTGCATGGGGCCATGGGATACTAGAGGAGCAGCTGTCAGGTGTCTCCAACCATCTGCTCCCAAAGCTCCCCAGGCCTGTTGAGTACATAAAGGGATTTGCAACAAAGGCTAGAAAGTGGGTTGCTGTGCCTATAAGGTTGCTAGCTCCCATGGGAAGGAGATGGCTTGCAGAAACACTCTCTCCCCAAGGACTGATGACTAATGCTGGGAAGCCATCACACCCCATGCTTTGGATGCAGGAATGGGGGACAAAGGGAAGTGCCATCCAGCCCTGGAGAAAAAGGTCCATGGAAATGGGGGTAAAACTTTGTTCCCAGAACCAAGACCTCCTCCTTCCAACCTAATAATAAACCCCTAGTCGAGCAAGGGTTATCCCAAAGTGTATCTGTACAACTCCACAGTGAAGCCCAGGGCACCGGGTCAGCTGGAGCAGCCCTGTTGGAGGAAACCTGACCCTTCCACATACATATCCACCTTGGGAGTCACAGGGTTGCTGTGGTTTGGGTCAGGCCAGCCTCAAAAACACCAGGCTCAGCCTTCTTGAAAGCAAGTAACATAAGTGAAGATCAAGAGTGATCAAAGCTGGTGGGCTGCAGCTGGGGGGATATTCTCGAGGACTGGCCCTGGGTGCTGATTAGCTCCCCACCAAGCCACCATTTCCCCTTGGAAGACTGACACTCTCCTGCTGCAGAAAGGTTGGGCTGTGCCTGGCATGTGGCTGTTTCTCAGCTTGGTTGGGGGACAGCAGTTTTACCCCTCAGAGTGAAACCGAGATGCTAGGCCCTGCGCTGCTATTCCCAGAAGCAGAAGTGGGTGAGGATGTCCAGCCATGCCACACACCAGCCATCCCTCTCGCAGGCAGGAGGGTGGCCGCTGGCTCAGACTGATACTGCCTGTGGGGAAATGGGACCTTTCTGAGAAAATCCAGCAGCACTCTCTGGGCAGGGGCGAGAGCTGCCAGAGATGGCGTGGCCCAATTTGCTGGGCCTATTGCTCACCCTTTTCAGGGCAGACTTGCAAATGGCTCAGAGAAGTTTGCTTTTACATTTTTTGTCCCAGCATATGTCTACCCAAGGTAGAATAAGACCCCCGTGTATTTGTAGGGCCTCGCTCTGCCCTGAGTGCCCAGGGAAGGGCGTCAGCCCAGCCTCCAGAGCCCCAGCACCGTGCCAGGGTGTGGGTACCTGCAGTAGACAGGGAAGCATGAATCCCAGGGGAAGGCAGAAAGCAGGATATGAATGAACTGTGGTTCACATCCAAGCTTATCTTTTTTTTTTTTTAGCGTTCTGGGAGTGTTTCTAAAGACAGATACTCTTTGGTCCCTCCAAGAGGCCAAAACGGGAAATGCACTGATTTTCTTTCTTACTCTTTTTAATGCAATGTCTTTCAGGCTTCTGGGTTGATCCAGTGTTTCTGGGAACACCATGACTTTCACTAAGGAGAGTCACTCAGCGCTGTAATACCATAGACCAGGCCTCAGCAGCACCAGCAGAGCTGGTGGGAACACAGGCTCAGGTGTGTGGCACAAGAGGCAGAGTCAGAGCTGGCCTCAAAGGAGGAGAGAGGATGGTGGGTGAGCAAGTGGTGCCTTGGGGGTGAACACAGGGATCCTGGGATCTCTCAAAGCATCCCCTCCCTTGGGGGATGCACCATACTGCACTACTCCTGCCTCCACCAAGCTGAGGGAGGAGAATGCTCAGGGTACGCCAACACTCACCACTCCTTTTCCATAGCCACAGCACCCTCCCTAGCCTTGGGTCGCCCCATCACCATCCAGAGTAGTTTCATGGGGATGTTTTGCAGAGTGCTGGCACACCAGCTGTTATCACAGCAAAACTGGGTGCCTGGAGGAAGCCCTGTCTCTCCCTGGCACCTCACATAGGTGGCTCTCCAGGCTCCCACTGATGGTAGCATCTCAATGCCTCACCAGATGTGGGTGGGTGGAGTTCTTGGCCTCCTCCATCTGCAATCAGGACAAGTACCAGCAGGCCCCAGCTCTCCAGCACACCTTTGCCCAGCCTGGTGTGTTTCAGCTCTTCCTGCAGAGGAGCAGTGAGCTCCTCCTCCGCTCTGAACCAGGGTGCCAAGCCCGGCTCTGCTGCTGACTGTGCCTGCAGGCCATCTGACCACAGCCCTGGCTCTCCTGGGACTGGCCTGGCTGGGCATGCTGTGGTGGCAACTTCATCAGCGTGGTGGCTGCCCCGCTCTGGCTGAGTGTCTGGCCTCCTCCTGTTGAAACATCATCCCTCGGGGGCAAACCAGGCGGGCACCAGCAAATGAGCTGGGGTGAAGGTGAGGGCTGCCATAACAACAGCCAGGCTGTGTACGTGCATCTTCCCAGCATCGTGCAACCACAGTCCCAGGCACTCTCTTTCCCCCTGCCTGGCCAGGCCTATGTAGCTGCAGGGAAGGGGCACTGCCCAGCTGTGCCCTGAAATCTGACTGCTCACCCAGCCTGGATCAATAACTGCCCTCCACGTGGGTCTGGAAACAGGCACTGCACATGGATTTGGGATTGCTGCACCCCTTGGAAGGGGTTGCAGATGGCTCATTGCAGATGGCCTTTTTCCCCATCCCACTGCCTCAGACTTCAGGTCTGATTCATAGAGATTTGGGCACCTGAAACTGCTACTAATGGCTTTTACAGCAGTGCCTGAACAGATTAGGTCCTCTTTCACTTTGACTTGGATAGGCAAAAAAATTTGCTACAGGCCTGGAAAGCAGAAAATGTGATTCCTGTGGTGGTGCAGCCGACAGAGCAGCAAGTAAAGCAATGAGCAGGGCATCTGGTGTTCATCAAGGAATGACGAAGAACTGCGTAAGACAACTATTGAAAAGAGGATGATGTGCAGACTGGAAAACATACATCTATAGCGTTGAAACTATAGGGCATAGGTGGAGGGCATGGTCCCACTACGAGCAACTGGAAACATGACAGAAGATGCCAAGCAACAGCACGGCGCAGCCCGGGACAGAAGGAGCTGATCGAGTGTGCACAAAAGGGAGCCGTGACTTGGATGCAGCAGGCAGGGCTGTCAGCCACATTGTGTGCTGCTTGCTTTCCAGGACACAGATTTGCTTGCCAGCAACCAGGCTCTCCTGAGCAGAAATGCTTGCGTGACCCAGCCACTGTCAACAGGAGCTGTGGGGGGAAGTGAGGATGAGCTGTGATGAGAAAGATCTCCAGAGCAGAGAGCTGCAGCTGCGGGGTGGCTGGCTGCACCCAGTGTGCCAGCAGTAGTTAGGGGCCCTGTAGTGTTGACAATGGCCAGCGAAAGAAGCTGACATTCAAAGAACAGCCAAAACTGTCTGTGATTATAAATCTAGATTTTCAGCCCTTGGAGGCTTGTTCAACAACTCAGAGAAACACAAGTTTTGAATGTGTGAAGGGACAGGACTTCAGACTTTTTTCCCAGGCAGCTGCCACTTATCAACCCATATTTCTGTACGTGAGCTCACATCAGCCAGGATGACACCCCAGACCACCCTACCCAGCTCTCCAACCTTCAACTGTTTACCCCTGCCTGGCATGGCCTCCTTTCTTGTGGTGAAAGCATTCCTGTCGCTGACCATCAGACCAATGTGAAAATAAATGAGTTTTTTGCAGGCATCACCAGCTTACCTTGGGTTTTCAGAGCTATGGAGCAACTCTGACGTAGAACCTCTCACTCCTTCCCTTGTACCAAGGGACAGACAGACAAGAGGCTCAGGCAACAGGAAAAGTGAGGTCTGCTGGAAACCAGTTTCGGCTGCACTTCTTTCTATAGAGTTGCATTTTTTCCACTTACCATGCCTAGTAATGAGGCCTCTAGGTATCACCAGCTGTCTGTTAAGGCCTGTGGAACAACTGATGGGGGTGGGTGGTGGCAGGGATTCACAGCTCACATTCCATTTATACAAGGATCTGACAAGCAGCAGAGCCCTAGTAGTTACAGTAGAAAAGAAACAGGAAAGAGAAAATTTCACATGAATATTATGAAATGAAAGAGGTATCTGGTGTCAATTGACCCCAGCTGGCACAATGGGAACATAAGACAGAAGCCTCTTAGTTCTAGATTTATTTTCAGCCTAAAATACAGTCCAGGAGATGGAAGAATGACAGCCCTAGAAATGACCTAGTAGAGATGTCTAATTTACTTATTGCACCTGGCACGGCATCCAAGCTCAAGACAAGGAGCACATAAGGATGGTCCTTTGTGGGTGCCTTACTCCTCTGCATTGCAGAACATTGCCAGGGCAGGAGGAGAAAATATGGATAGGGAACAGGATGACTCCACACTGCTTGCACTTGGAGGTTTACTGCCAGAAGTCATCCCAGGGTAACTCATGGACTCCTTTTCCAGGGAGATGTATTTCTTCCTAAGTCACTACAGGGATAAGACAGATTTTCCTGTGCTGTTTGTGTCCTACTGCTGGGAAGCTTCCATCACACCTACAAGTAGTAATGGCAGTTTTGTACTGCATCAGCAAGCAGCACCAGGGGGTCTGCCTCAGATCCTGACA
Source organism: Brachypteracias leptosomus (assembly GCA_013401335.1). Taxonomy (NCBI): domain Eukaryota; kingdom Metazoa; phylum Chordata; class Aves; order Coraciiformes; family Brachypteraciidae; genus Brachypteracias; species Brachypteracias leptosomus. The sequence goes on from VYZX01026663.1 coordinate 26,778, forward strand.
CTTAAAAGATATGCCAGCCAGGACCACATGCTACTTGCAATGACCAACCACCTCCATGCCTGGATTGACCTGAGGAACAAGTGTGCTCTAGTAGGACAATCAGCAGGCCAGGCAATCAGCAAGTGACAAGTGACCTTTGGGATGAGGAAGACCAATTCTGTGGAGAGTTCTCTTGAGCATCCTTAACATCAGGCTGCCTGAATAGGTAACTGAGAAGAAAGCAGTTCAAAAACCGGCACCAACAGGTAGATTTCCAGCAACATTGGCTCAAGGGCATTTGGAGTTGCCTGTGGCCAAACAGGAGTCAAACACAGCATGGGATTGCTCAATGACAGAGGTCCTTCCACCCCTGACATTGTTGAGGGGAGGCAACTAATGAGACTGTAGTGGATTAAAAGGCACTGAGCTCAGTCCAAAACCAGCCTATGCTCTCCTCTAGAGGAGTATGGCCACTTCATCTCATGAGACATGTCAGTTTCCAGGCTACCAAGGTTGCCGCAGGCATGTGGTCCCCTAGTTATACCAGAGTGCTGAATGGGAGTACATTGCCACTTTTCACACCTCCACCCCCAAACTTTACAAGTGCATAAATAAGGACTGGCAGTGCTCCACACCACTCCCAGGCTCTGCTCAAAGTTAGCTGAATCAACAGCCTCTATTTATTAGGCCAGAGAAGGACACCAAGTTAGAAACACTCCTCTTTTGGGGGGAAAGGGCACTTTGCCAGGGCCACAATTATTGTTGTCCTGTCACGTGGGAAATTTCTACTCTATAGCCCATGAAGACTCAATTTCATAGAATCGTAGAATCGTTTGGATTGAAAGGGACCTCAAANCTTTTCATCAATCAGCACCGCAGGTCTTTTTCCTCAGGGCTGCTCTCAATCCACCCATTGCCCAGCCTGTATTTATGGTTGGGATTGCCCTGACTCAGGTGCAGGACCTTGCACTTGGCCTTGTTGAACTTCATGAGGTTGGCATGGGCCCACCTCTCAAGCCTGTCAAGGTCCCTCTGGATGGCATCCCTTCCCTCCAGCGTGTCGACCACACCACACGGCTTGGAGCTGTCCCCAAACTTGCTGAGGGTGCACTCAATGCCACTGTCCATGTCACTGACAAAGATGTTAAACAGGACCGATCCCAGCACTGAGCCCTGAGGAACACCTCTCGTTACCAGCCTCCATTTGGACATCAAACAGCTGATCACAGCTCTTTGAGTGCAACCATCCAGCTAATTCCTTATCCACCAAGTGGTTCATCCATCAAATCCATGTCTCTCCAATTTGGAGACCAGGATGTCCTGTGGGACAGTGTCAAAGGCTTTGCAAAAATCCAGGTAGATGACATTGGTTGCTCTTCCCTGGTATCTATGCTGCAGGGATAAACTACTTCACTTGCACACAGGCAGCTGTGGTACAAAAGAGGAGTGCACCTGGAGGAAACAGAAAAATATATCTGAGTTGTTTCAGGTTACTTGAAACATGTCAAGAAGGGAAGCAATTCCTGTCCCTGAATTTTAACTGGGTGCCACTTTCTGTGCAGCTTCTGTAGGAGTCAGGCTAGAGGTTCAGCAAGGGCTGGTGAGCAGAAAGGCTGGCACAGCGCTTCAGGCAACCTGATGGACAACGGTATCCATTTAAAGGACAAGTTTCTCTTCTCAGTTAACACGTGAAGAGAGCATCTCAGTGCTCAGCAATATTCTATTTACAGAATGGAAATTGCTAGCTGCTGCGGCTGCACATCTAGCAGGGTAAATCACGGGGCAGAACAACCTGGATCAGGGCAGGCAGCTGCCCTGTGACTGGGTACGTTTCTGGCACCGTCTCCCTTGTCTCCATGCTGAAGCTTACAGAGCTGACAGTGCTTTGATGCGGTGGTTTACTGAAGCTACAAAGACCAGTATAACTCTATGTTGGTGGAGTTCTTAATGGCTTTTAACTGCTCTCCACAGGTTCAGCTGTTCAGTATCTCCAAGGGATTCTATGGAGCGTCAAAATACCTTGTGTGCCAGCAGCACTTCCAATACATCATCCGCACACAACTCCCAGGCAGGCAAAGTCCAACAACACAGCAGCAGCTCCTGCATGTGCACGGCCACACAGGTCTCCTGGGCTGCCTGGTGTGTTTGCTGGGGTCAGAGTCCATAGAGCAAATGGGGCAGCAGCAAGGATGGGAAAAATGGGTAATGACATGAGGATCGCAAAGGAACACCTGAAAGCCTGTGTTATGTGGTGGAGGGGGCAATGCCTTGTGTAAGGAGTGAGGAGAAGGAAGCTGTGCTGTATAGCAGGGACTTCTACCCACACCACTGCTGGAGGAATAGTAAACACCGGCTGCCTTCCCAGGGCAGGCAGTAACAGGCTGCTGCTCCTCATTTTCTCCTCCTCCTCCTCCTGCTCCAGCTGCTGCAGGACAGGGTGGCGCTGGAGCTGCCTGCCTTGGCAAGGGGCAACTCTCACAGCAGGTTGGGCAAGTAGTGAGTGAGTTCCATGGATCATGATCCTTTCTTGGCTCTGGAGGCACTTTCCCATGCAAAAAAACCCTTCTCTCTCCTGCCAGTCCCAACACCTTCCAGATCCTCCCAGTTCTCTTACTGTGTCATGTGGCTGAACACTAACAATTTCCCAGACAGGATGATCATTAGTTCCTCGTATTAAAGTCATCTACTCACTGATTAATATCTTTGGGCCCATTTGTTGTCTTCCTGAAGTGTCAGTCACTTGACCAACTTAGTAAACTTCTATGATGAAATGGCTGGCTTGATAGATGAGGGGAGAGTAGTAGACATTGTCTACCCTACCTTCAGTGAGGCCTTTGACACTGTCTCCCATATGATCCTTATGTAGAAGCAAATGGAGGTATGGACTGGGTGAGAAAACAGCGAGGTGAACTGAAAACCAGCTGAATGCTGGGCCTAGAGCGTGGTGATCAGTAGCATAAAGTCTAGCTAAAGTCCAGTAACTAGTGGTGTACCTCAGGAGTTAGTACTGCATCTGATCCTATTTAGTATCTTCATTAATGATCTGGATAATGGGCAGCAAGTTTGCTGATGACACAAAACTGGGAGGAGTGTCTCATACACCAGAAAATTGTGCTGCCATCCAGAAGGACCTTGACAGGCTGAAGAAATGGTCTGGCAGGAACCTTGAAGTTCAGCAGAGAAACGCAAAGTCCTGCACATGGGAAGGAATAACCCCATGAACCAGTAAATACTGGGACCACTCAGCTGGAAGCAGCTTGGCAGAAAAGGGCCCGGGCTCCTGTTGAACAACAAGTTAAACATAAATCATCAATGTGCCCTTGCAGCAAAGAAAACTAATAGTATTCTGGGCTGCCTTACTATGAGCATTGCCAGCAGGTTGAGAGAGTTGATCCTTCCCCTCTAATCAGCACTGCTGAGGCCACACATGGAGTGCTGTGCCCAGTTCTGGGCTCTCCAATATAAGAGACAAGGACCTACTGGAGAGAGTCCAGGGATGGGTCACAAAGATGATTAAGAGGCTGACACATCTCTTCTATGAGGAAAGGCTGAGAGTGCTGGGACGTTTCAGCCTGGAGAACAGAAGGCTCAATGGGGAACTTATCAACATGTATAAATACCTGAAGTGAGAGTGCAAAGAACATGGCGCCAGGCTCTTCACAGCGGTGCCCTGCAGCAGGACCAGAGGGAATGATCATAAACTGAAACACAAGAAGTTCCCTCTCAACATCAGTAACCACTTTTTTACTGTGAGGGTGATTGAGAAATGGCCTAGCTGCCCAGAGGTTGTGGAGTCCCCATAGTCTAAAAAAGAGACAGTCAAAAGCCATTCAGACACACTTCTGGGCTGCTGGTGCACAGAGTGCTGCTTGAGCAAAGGGTTTGGACCAACTGACCTCCATAGATTCCTTCCAACCTCAACCATTCTGTGATAAAAGGGATGAAAGCAGTATGCTTGAGAAGGAACAAAGGAAGCAGTTCTTAGTATGCTGATCCTAGGAAAATAAGATCATAATGAAGAACATTTCAAGCTAGGGGACATCAGGTTGCCAAAGCCTCAGTGCCTTGAAGTCAGGCCAGTGAGAGTAGTCTAGCCAGAGGTCACAAAGCAGCAGACAGCCATGGAGGAGCACACACAGACTGCTTCCAAGCTACCTGCCATCAAATCATGAATGCTGCACACAAATGGGAGCAGTATGGCTCGGTCCACTTGGGCTTAAGGGACAGTTTCTTATGAAAGCAGACACACCTACTTGTATCTGACCCTTTTCCACACTGCCCCAAGATCCCAAGAGCCCAGAGAGACTTCTTGCAGCTCTCTGCGTCCTCCACCTATCTGTACCTAAGGATGGCCGGAGTCTGGGAGGCAAGACAAAGTTGCCTCTCCCCAAGCCAAGGGAACACAAGCATCCCTAGTCTCTCCCTGGGCCTTGCCCAGAGCAGGCGATGCTCTGCAGGTTGCTGATTACATCATCCAGCCAGCGGTTGCCACAGTAACCACACAAGACGAAGGATGTGAGGTTCCTGGGGCAACAGAACGACTGCCACCTGCCTGGGTGTTGTCTCTATTGCACGGCAGGAAAGAATAATGCAGTTTTCTGAAGATGAGAAAATAAATACCTTTCTCTATACTACACCAAGCTGGGCTTTTCATCCACTTCACCCTCCCATGCACTGCTGCATTTCCACTCTCCACAGCCCTGTGCTCCCTGGCAATTGCATTGCTTCCTTAAACACTCAACTCAAGAAAAACTTCTTTATACAAGAAGAAATCAGCTTACCCAGGCAGGAGCCATCACTTTTTTCAGCTTCAGCAGATGTGCTCTGCAGCCCCACCAGTCCCACCCAAGGCAATCAAGGCCTGACCTGCATGAGGATCACAGATCCCTTTGTGTCAGTGGTTGCATGGATGTCTGAAGGACTTGGAGAAATTGCCATCCCTAAGGGACCCTTCCAGCCTAGTTGTCTAATGAGAGCTGCTCACACACACCTTCATTATGTGCAGAAGCAATAGTAGCAGAGGGAAGCCACAAAAAGCCAAAACCTGGCAGACCCAATGGACCCCTATAGTGCTGCTCTCATCCCAATTCAAAGTAATAGCAGCCCCATAGCTTGAGGCAGCCCTTATCCATCTCCTTGCATTGCTAGGGAGAGGAAGCATTTGCAGGACAAAAGTTACCCTGGCCTGGTGCCCTCAGCTACATGAGAACCAAGGGAAGGCCAGGCAAAGCCTATTCTCCTTCTGCTCCAAGTCCACCTCTGCTTCACTGCAATGCCCTCAGGAGGAGGTGCACCAGATCAAAAGAAGTTACATGGTCATAAGAGATAGGCATCAGACATCACCTTTGCTGAGCTCTGTTTTCAGCAGCAGCCACACGAAAAAGAAAACCTGCTCTACAGGCTCATCCTTTGGGATCCAAAGGACTAACTCCAAAGGCTCTCTGGAGAGGGCCCAAACACAGACTGTACCTCTCCAGTTGGCTACTGAATTCCAACTGCCTGTCTGGAGAGCTGGGAAGGACAGAGCAAGTGAGGCAGAGAGCATGAGAAGCATTAACCCTCAAAGCACCCCCAAAAAAGTGGGCATGTCCTTGGGATGCTCTTGCTGTGCACCACCTCCTCTGTACACACACACGTAACCATGTCACCTGTGCAATTTGCAGCTGTACTGAGCATTCCCTGTTGTGGCACCAAGTCACAGAATCACAGAATC
>VYZX01026668.1:5224-15440 GCA_013401335.1 Brachypteracias leptosomus
AAATCACTTGGTTTCTATGGTAACCGTGCTGGTAGAAATAGTTGTGTGAGCATACTGAACATGCATAAAAGCCTTCCCAAGGGAGGTCAGAGGATTTGAAGAAAGAAAAAAAAAAAAAGAAAAAGATGCAGCTTCTGTAGAAAGCACAGAGACATTTTATGCTGAATAAGTGTTTCACGTTTACTATATGATCAATAACAAAAGGTTGTTGCTAAGAGAATATTTAAAAATATTTAATACCTATCCATTTATACTTAAATCGTGTTTGTGCATGCTGTTATTATACAAGACATACAACATGTTAATTTTCTTCTGCACACATGTGCGTAGAAATTGGTATATGAATACATAATTAATTATCTCACACAATGGAAATATAATGTGAGACTATAAAAGACTTTAATATATGCATTATCATCTATAATACATCACACATGGACGACTTTACTATATCAGATATATTAAATACATCTGTGCACATTTAAAGTATAAAATATTTGACATACTCATTATCCTTAAGAAAATCAGCATACAAAGTAGCTCACAAGAAACAGTAAGAAGCACCTAGCATTATTTGTGGGTGCGGTATTTAGTTTTGGCAATTAAGGCATTTTAATTAAATTTAACATTCACTTTAATTAAATTTAATTTTATTAGTGATGATCAAGAAGACAGGAAGTAGTCAGAGCCTGTTGTACAACGAGCTCACTATATATACCAGCTAGTCTCTGTCATTCAGCCTGCTAAGAAACCAAGTGATCACGGTTCATTGTTTTGAGCTAAAAATGTTCACTAGCCCTTTATTTACATCTGCTTCAATCCTCTCCATTCATTGTTGGTTGCTATAAACTCACTCCATGGGAGATGGATTGGCACAGAGTGAAAACGTGACGAAGGCTCCCATACAGAGGATGAGCTGTTGCTGCAAGTGAAATCCACATCCATAAATCCAGGGGAAAGGGGAGAATTCCTAGTTACATTCAAAAGCTTCATTTTTTGCATGTATGAAGGCAAAATATTTTTGATGGTGCATGGTGTGCAAAGCAGTTTTGGACAAATATGCGCTGTTCTCATGGATTTTTCAGAGCAATGCAATGTGCTAAAATTTCCAAAGCTCACAAGATTCTGGGGTATGGTGAGAGAGGATATTCATCCAGAAAAGATGACTACTGAAAGCGCAGAGAATCCGTATCCATTACTGCAGCTTTACAATCCAAAAGAAGCAGCACATTATCTGGGAGTGACACTTGCAGGGACAAAAGTTACACATAAGTCTTCCCTCCCTCTCCTCTATGGCCTCCCCTGCCCCAAGCCAGCCAGCTGTCAAGCGTGACCCCAGGAGCAGAAAGTAGTTTTCTACTGCACCAGCCACATGGCCGTCCTCTCTCCTTCCCTATGCGTTGAAACCGCTATTATCCACTCACAGCATGTAGGGTGTGGTGCAGGCACAGAGCCAACAAGGACCTCGCCTTGGGGACTTCCCCAGCAAACTTGGAAGCAAGAAAGACAAAGGATGCACTTCAGGCACCAGCTGCCAACATGGGCTCAGCCTGTCTGATGCGGAGTAGAGCCAATGTGCTGTTCTGTAAGGCAGTAGCACTTGTAAAAGGTATATATGCACTAGGGAATCTTAACACCACCAAGCTTCCTAGCTTGTTTGGAAAACCACAGAGCTGGCCTGCACTTGAAAATTCACTTGGATCATACCAGGTTGGCATCTAATTAGCAAATATCCTTGTTATTGATAGAGCTGGAAGGAGAAGGAAGGTAGAACAATACAGGACAGATAACCAACCAAACAAGAAAACCCCACCAACAAACAGACAAAATAAACTTTAAAAAAAGATAACATCAAAGTATGACCCAGACAAAACAGATAGAGCTTTTTAGTGTGGTTAGTGAGGATCTTACTACTGGGTTCTCCAACACTGGTGTGACAAGCTCTAAAAATATGAAGCTGTAGTGATCCTGTGAATCATCCAGAAATGTCACAAAGTCAGCAGCCCGAAGGTGTTTATCTCAAGATTCTCTATATGCTTATTCTTTTCCTGCTTTCAGCTGGTAGTATCCTTGTTTTGAGAATTGGCAGGCTTGTAACATGCTCTGAATTTTAACAATGACCCTGACTTTCCCACATAACCTCCAGTTCTTTCCAGAAGCTCTAGTGGGCCTGGCTCCATTTGCTATGTGCTCCAGGACTTGGGTATCCTGCTACCTAAATACACATTTCACTTGACATCTGGAATTGGGCAGTCATTGATCCAACCTTTTTTTCTTTCATCTACAATGACTTAGATCCCAGCTGCTGAACCTTAACCCACATTCATGAATGCATATCCCATCCCCTCCTTCATTGTTCAGCAAATCTACTCTTTTGTCTTCTGTCATGAGTGTTTTCATTTGCAGTCCATGAACCTTTATACCAAAACTACTGTCCTCATTCTGCATGCTAGCTAGTCCTTTTTGCTTGAATTTGCTGTGTAATAACTCTGCTTTCCCACTCAGCAAGCTGTGTAAGGAAGAAAACTTCCACCTGGCTATAAGTATTTAATAATACAATTGTACTATTTTATTCTACTCATGGTATGTCCCCGCCAACATCATCGCTCATTGGTACTTTTTAACCTCTTCATGATAATCTTAGCAGGAATTCCCAGCTAAGATGCCAGCATGGAGCAACACTTGAACATGGAATATGGAGGTAACATTAATGCACTTTCATACTGATGGACCAAAATGGACAATTTTGGTATAAATGAAGGTCAAACAGTTAAGACAATGACTACATAGCAATCCAAGTGACAGCTGTATGAACTCCAGATACATAAGGTACTCTTAATTCAACTTTTTGCCCAAGCTTTATATTACAGAGGTTGATTGATTTTGTACCTAGCCTACCTTGCTTAAAGCTATTTCAGAAACCACTACACTACATCGGAGCAAATTCTGTGTAGATTAAACACCTTAAATCAGTTCTGAGTGAAGATTTTTAATAGATTTTTAATTTTTTAATCTTTCAACATGTGCATAAATTATAATGGAGTAACAGCTGCCGGAAGCAGTTATATTTGTTTGTTTGTTTCTATCAGCCTTATAAACTAGGACTTCAAACTTCACTCACCGTTGTACAAACCTTCATTGAACAAGCTGTCTTCTCAGCATCAATAAGCAAACATTAGTCTTTGTTAGAAAGAGCTGTTGAAATAGATTGTAGAAAGACATAAACACACAAACCCAACAGTAGCACAAGGTAAGTCATGTTTTTCATGTTTTGATGAGTTTATTTTTGTTGTTGTTTGCTTTATTTTTCTCAAGAGTCACCGTAGAATCTTTGATAGTTCCAATATTTACAGCATTCCAGTAATTTGTGCTTCTTCAGTGGCTGCAATTTGCATACTCTTTTGTCTTATTCCTTTTTAGAAATGCACAAAATTCTCTGTTACAGTCTTAAATGCCCATCCCACCCCTTCAGAAAATTTAACACATGACTATGATGCCTCATACATGTCGACCTGACTGCCCCCCGTGCATCAAGCAAAGCTGGCAACCCATAAACTCTAACTGGTGAAGGGTGTGATAGTTAAAATGCAATAGCTGAAAATCATCCAGGTCCAGAAAACTTTCTTCTATACACAAGTAGTAAGAATATAAACCCACAAGTGCTTAGTCCAATCTGTACTCTTAATGAAACAAAAGTCTATGAGGCTTGAACCTTGGAATAAAAATCTTCAAGTCTCTACAGCAGTGTGCACATTCAGGTATTAGTTGTTGGTCACTGCAGCAATGGCACTGCCAATACGGCATCGCTATCTTGTAAAATGGTACAGCACTATAAATCTGGTGTCATAAGAACAGTGTCTCAGAGGTTTTCTTGCCCTTTCTTCCTAGTTGATCTACTCATAGACATGTAAAAGATCTAAGTATGCATTGCTCTAGAGGTGGGATCACGAGTCAAAAATGCTGAAAACTGTGGAAATCACATGAGGTCAATCTATTAATTCCAGCCTGAGCAATTTACTGAAAAATTATCCCTTTGCTCATGTTGAACCTGTTCAAAATACTACTATAACAAGCATCACCTCTTAAGTATATATTTGACTTGAAATCACTGCATGGACTTCCAAACCACAAGCCAGTCTTACCAACAGATACAAGTGTAAAGGGAACAGAAGTGAATTCACAGAATTACCATTGAATTTCAGTAACAGCACTAATTTTTTCTTTGAATTAGCATTGACTTCAGGGTTACTGTAAATTATACAAATTTGGGCATGGTTTTAATGGCTTTGCCATGAAATAGGTTGTTTACTCTGGACTGGATTCTGATACTCTGATAGCAATTCTCTGTTCAAGTAACCAAGCTGAATTCAACATACTGTAATACGATAGACCATTTTGCTCCCTGGCATGGAAAACGATGTTCATTCCACTTTCATCAGTTTTCAGACTTTTTCTGCTCTGCCAAAGTCTTAGGAAAACATTTGAGAAGATCTTCTCCATGTTGCTGCTTGCAAATATGCTCAGCTCAAGCAAAGGTGTCATGATTTGATTCTTTTGTCTAAAGACTCACAGTGGCTATAAAGCAACAACATTTCTGTAGCAAGAATCACATGCTGATTTTGTTACATGCAGTTTCCCATGGTGATTAAGTAAATAAAAGGTTTACTTTGCATATGATCGTTAGAAATTGTAAATCTTAGATCATGAAAACGACCGCTAACAAATACAGTTTTGGACTAGCCAAAGAGTGCAGAAAATAGCATCTCATTAGCCGTATATCTTGGCAGAAAAGGGAAACAGAGCCCAGGAGTCCTAATAACAGCTTCTGTGCACCAGCCATTAGATCATACTGAAAAACAGAACAGGTTTGAAATTTAGTTGTATGAATGCCCATATAAACATTTTGGTATTATACAATCATTTAAGTACTCCAAAATCTATGGTTATAGGCTTATACCAGCCTTTAAAAGATTAAAGGTTATATTTTAGACTAATGAATTCCACTTATTTTTATTTTTGGAAACTTTATTAACATGTTTTAAAAGGTGATTTTCTCCTTTCAGACTTTCATTGCTTCCATGTTTGGCGTGGTTTTGGTATGATACATGCTAAGTAGGCACAGCAAACATTTTGACACGTGGCTAAAAACAAGATCCAGTCTGGTCTATGAAATTCCCTGCATACCTCAGCTTAGGCACCTGCAAGTGCATGAAGGCAGCCTTGTCTGAGTCATTAAGTTGCCTCACTCCTGCCAAAGCTCGCTCACAACTGAGTGATGTGGCATGGAAGGACCTTGGGCTTTTCCCATAGCCACTTAAAAGAAACATAAGCACAGAAGGCAAACACTTACCCTTCCATACAACTCACCACTCTGCACCTCGTATGAAAGGAACCATGCAATGTACAGCTCTGATTCAACCTCATGAGCTCCAGAGAGATGCAGCTACCCTGATGATACTCTGTCCTATCCACCTGGTGAGAATACACATACCAATCTGGAGCATCCTGAACCATCCATCAAGGCTGTATGTCTCTTTGCAGGCATTAAGATATCTGAACTGACCATCTGAAGTAAGCTCTCGGAACCTAGTCCTAAAAGGCAAATGTTGTGGTAAAAAATTTCAGGTTACTTCTTGCTTCCATATTTCTTGAAATGGGAAATATGAGAAAATTAAAACCAGGCAGGCAAAAAATACTAGGGACACTTATTTTATTTTAATAAAATGGATAAAGTTGAAAATACAAGCATTAAAGCCACAGTATGAGGTAGCAAGTATTTGTTTTGAATAAAAATACTCTAACACTTATAGCTCCAGAAGGCTCTCACCATAAGCTTTCCTACACTTGGCTTATGTGGCGCTGAGAACTACTTCAGCTGCTGAAGATGTGATAAATAGCAGGCAGGGGGAACATCTGGATCTTCTTTATGAAGTGGTCTGGGGAAAAAAAAACAAAAAAACAAAAAGAGAGAGAGGTTTCTTTCCTATCTAATGAAAAAGGCAAAGAAGTAAGGCTTAGAGAAAACCACCAGAAAACAAGATGTTAAGTCTTCTCCAATCCCTAGGTTAGCAGTCTGCATTTGCCATACACCTTTGTGTTAACCCACGGAATAAATTCAAGTGCTCTCTCTCTCTCTGGGGTGTTAACACACTGCTTTTTCTCCTGCCTGGTTTCTACCAGTTCTGCCTGCTTAGAAAGGCCCACCAGTAGAATCAGTTGTAAAATAGCAGACAAATAAGAGAGAACAACATGAGAAAACAATGCCATCTGGGTCACATTTCCCAAAGTTAATCTTAGTAAATTCTGACTACGTCAATTTCGCCACACAGATTCACATCAGATTGGGAACTAGCCCAATTTTAAAAACTTTTATACAGACGCTTCCACATATATTTTTCTCACAAAACAGTTCTGAATAACCTGTTACTTCCTTGTTATTGTTACCATGCATGCAAGCTTTCCTTATAAAGTGATTAAAGGTCTTTCCTTATCCAAGAGATATCAAAGCAGGGTTGCAAACCTTAGCATCCATTCACCAAGTTCACACACACATATACAGTATGGTGTTAAAGAAGGTTGTTAATTTTTTCTTTCTGCCAAGAAATGAAAATTGTCAAGTGCATTTGCTACAAAGAAAAATATAATCTACCCTATAACTAGCTCTTAAGTACTGTCTTTCAATAAATGCCCTCAGCAAGGTGCTCTGCCATCAACATAAACAATACAACACTTTGGAAAAAAAAAAACCAAGACAGACAATGAAAAACAATCAGGAATCTTGTAATATGTGATTCTGAAGTAGCAATAACCTAAAGAGTGAAATGGATTCAATCCAGCAGGGGAAATCAAACAATTCTGATGTCTTTATAACAAATGATAGATAACAGCAATAGCCAAGGTTTGGACCAGGTTATGTATTTTATTAAAAACCCATATGGTATGATGATCCACCATGAAAAATACATATAGCGGTGGTTTATTGCTGTGGTTTGTACACTAGCAAGATTTTCATTTACTTGAACATCTTCCATCACATTGAGGACAACAAAGTGTTTCTAACAATCTCCTATTAGTCATTACTTTGGCATTATGATATTTGATTTAAAAAGCAGATCAGTACATTTGAAATAATGTAATTTAATAAGATGTTACTTGTTGGTTTTTTTAGGATAGGTGATTCTGACTGCCTGTTAAACATCAGCATAACTCATACTGGACATTTGGAAAATTTGACCAGTTGGCCTATGTGAGGTCCAAACTTAAAGTAGTATCAGATGTGCTACTGTTCTGGGGCAATGTGCAGCAAATACGCTGATTAAGTTACAATGAATTAATTTTCTTCTACTTTCATGGATACCAGTGGGATCTGCATAAGAGAGCTGGACAAGAAAATCCATGTTCCCATATCTTGTGGTGAGGAAAGTGTAAGCTGCAGGGGCATTTATGAGTGTGCGCCTGTCCTTCATACAGAAAGTTCAAGGTGCTCTGGAGATGAAACCAAGCAAAGTTTACTGATCAGCAACTTGTCAGCCCCAACCTCCAGCTGAAATTAAATGCAGATAAAACAAATAGAATGTTTTAAGGAAATGGAAATACCAAGTACTGGAATTTCCTGGCTATATACAGCTGGATTTATTTCAAGCTCTATGAACACGGAAAAAAATATGAGCTCATACTCCCCATATGGGAAATTTGATGTTGGTAAGGGGAAAAAAAAAAGTTATAGTCCCTGTTCTATGGCAACTTCATGTTTATCCAGGCGAAAGATGAGAAAACAGTCCCAACAAGAATAGCTGCTCATACACAGCTTGGAGGATAGCATAGGCACCCTGCAAGCAATATAGATAAGGCTTTCTGGGAATGCTGGGAAGGAGAGGGGGAGAAAATTAAGCCATGTGGAAGTAAGCTGTGCTATGACCCTTGCCCTGTCTGTGTGTAGTTTTCTAATATAGAAGTAGATTATGTGACTTACTGATTCTAGTGTGCAGTGAAGGGTCAGCTTGAATTACAATGGGGATGTAATGCTAAAACAGGAAAATATCAGGTCCACAGGGTCTGTGACTGCCACAAGTTGTTTTCAGAGAGAGGATTAGAGCAGGGACTGCTGGAAGTGGTAAACCTGAAGGGACTAAATTCCTGGTATCACATTCAGCACCCAAAATTAGTGGATGCTTTTGGCTTTAACCTCTGTGTGTGGTTCTTCCATCTGTAAAACAGGTGGTCTTCTCACAGGATATGCCTACCATAGCCTCTTAGGTCTCATCTGCAGTGTGTTTTTGAAGTGAATCTCCCAGTCACCCCCACTCACCATGCTCCCCTTTGCATTCCTGTGCCCTTCTGGGACACACAGGTTGGCTTTCTTTGGGTGTGATTAAACTGGATGTTGTTCTCAGGCACCTCCACCTAATGCACTCCATCTTCTCACAGGTGTTCAAAATATGCTGCCAGGATGCAGCAAAACTCCTGCAGTGTGAACGTCAGGCCCTCAGCACTCCCTCTTCCATGCAGCAGAGGAGGTCTTGCAGGGCCACACTACTCACTAACACAGACACGAATTTCTGTGGAAATGTTGCTATGTCGTGCTCAGTTTCAGCAGCGATGAGCAAGAGAAAACTACCTGAGAGGAAATTAACTGATTTTCCTTCAGAGCAAGGTTTGCATGGTGCAAAGCAAAAGCATCACATGCCAGACACAAGAAAGAAAGTAAGTATTGCATTGTTGTTCCTAAATGGGCAGCTTACACTTCTTGTGCGCTGACTGAGGTGGGTGTCTTGGAGAGAAATCACATAAGTTCATGTAACTAAATGATGTCTTGAGGCACACACTGATGAGGTAAAATTAAAGTTTCACAGACCACCTTAATTCTGGCATTTCCTAAGTCTCAAGTGTTTGACTTTACAACCTTAATAATGTTCTTTTAACATAGTTTTTGTATGTGTAATAAATTATATGCCCTTCTCACTTTCAGTGCTCTTCTTGCCAGTAATGCTGTTGGATTCTGGTCCTTCATTATGAAAACAAATATTGGAAATTATTGCTGTTGTTATTGAAACCAGATGTACTGCTCTCCGTGGCATTTATTTGTGTAGTGTCAAACTCTGGCACATTCAATTTCAGGGGAGTTATTGAATAAAAATGAGCAATATAACTGATAGTGAAATGTAAGTGCTGGAAAGGTCTTAGAAACTGTCTCTTTTCAGGAAAGTTTATAATTTTCATTTCATACACAAACATTCATACTAGTGACTGAGCAAAAATGACAAAATCACATATTTCTATCAGCATAGAATAATGAAAAGCAGCAGAGGGCCAAGATGAAAGAATCTGGGCCTGAATGTGTGAGGCAATAAATCTGCCCTGGAGAAGGTCTCTCATGCCTCACAGGGTAAAAAAGATATGTTCTTTCTAAACCCAAAATGTAAAGCAGAGACCTCACCCTTGTTTCATCTTACCTCAGATCTCAGACAAAAGGCATCATGATGAACAGCGTTTGTCCCCATCTATTGTCAAGAGTATTCATCCTTCAGCTTTAGAGGTCTAACTTTTGGACATCAAGTATTAGGTGAGAAATGTCCCATCTTGTCTTTTCTATGTTTTCATAGCTCATCCTGACTTCACCACAGAGGAGCAAGTTGCTTCACTGTAGTAGAAAGTGCTGAGTGGAGAAAATGTGCAGGGAACAAGCCCAGCACATGTCTAGCAGGACTTAGAATCATGCAGAGACAGAAGACTTCCACAGTTTTTTCTTGGAATGAGGATTGCAAAACATAGGGTACTGATCTCTGCAGAAAGCACAAAACTGAAATTGCATAACTATTTAAATGAGACTGGTCAACAATTCTGGGGAAGGAAGATTAAACACACTACTTGAAAAAATATTAAATCAGAGATAATCTTTGACAAAGCCTTGAAGTAATATTACAGTTCCATATTTAAGTACTTAAAAAAATAACAACCCCCCAAACTAAACAACATACACTGACATTAATTCAGTCCTTTTATTAATGCATTTTAGTATGAACTTTAAGTGCATAAGTGCCTTACAATTTTCCTACAGGATTCCTACCTGAGTGGTGGGTCGTGTTCTAAGAATGAATCAGGGCTGTGCAGTTAATTAGACTTTGTTAAAGGGTTATATCTGCAGAATTACTGAGCTCTCACAGCTGTAACAGCAGCCAAGGAATTTCTGTGTCCTGGATATGCATTATTGTCAAGG
>VYZX01026674.1:0-17502 GCA_013401335.1 Brachypteracias leptosomus
GGAGGCCAGTGACTAGTGATGTACCCTAGAGATCAATACTGGCTCCAGTCTTGTCTTGCATCTTCTTTAATGATCTATATGATGGGGTAGAGTGCATCTCAGAAAGTTTGCTGATGAAACAAAACAGGGAGGAGTGGTTGATATGTCAGACGGTTGTGCTGCCATCCAGAGGGACCTCAACAGGATGGATAAATGCTCAGAGAGGAGGATCATGAAGTTCAGCAAGGACAATTGCAAAGTCTTGCACCTGGGGAAGAAAAACTCCACGCACCAGCACACACTGGGGGCTGACCAGCTGGAAAGTGACTTGACAGAAAATAACCTGGCTGTCTTGGTGGACACCAGGTTGAACATGAGCCAAAAATGTGCAATTCTGCAAAGAAGGTTAATAGTAATCCTAGGCTGCATTAGGTAAAGTATTGCCAGCAGGTTGATGGTGGTATCCTTCACTTTTATTCATCACTGGTAAGGCCATACCTGGAGTCTTCCGTCCAGTTCTGGGCTCCTTAGTACAAAAGAGTCATGAACATACTGTTGGGAATCCAGTCAAGGCTGCAAGACTAGCTTACATATGAGGAAAAGCTGAGAGGGCTGGGACTGTTCGGCCTGGAGAAGAGAAGGCTCAGGAGGCTAATAATAATGTCTATAAATACTTGAAGGAAAGATACAAAGAGGATGGAGCAAGACTCTTTTCAGTGGTGACAAGTGACAGGACGAGAGGGCAATGGACACAAAGTGAAACATGATAGGTTCTGTCTGAACATTAAGAAACACTGTTTTACTCTGAGGGTGACCGAGTGCTGGCACAGCTCTTCCAAAGAAGTGTGGAGTCTCAATCCTTGGAGATACTAAAAAGCTGTCTGGGCTTGGTCCTGGCCACCCAGTTCTAGGTGGCCCTGCTTGAGCAGGGGGGTTGGGCCAGATGGCTTCCAGAGGTCCTTTCCAACCTCAGCCTTTCTTGTGATTCTGTGAAGGTTCTGTGTCTTGTCCTGCACAAATGGTCAGCAATAGCCTAGAATGATCTAGATCAAAATAAAAAAATGCAGCCTATAGAAGTGCATTATCTACATTATACTGGCTCACATAACAAAAAAGAAAATTTTTTTTTTTGTGAACCATTACGAGGCAAACTATTAAAAACCAAAGATCTAGCATGAATAACTAAAAGACCTCCAGCATCTATCATTCCATGAGAACATATCTTTATACATTGTCATCATCATTTGGTGTTTTATAGCAGCAATACTGATTTTGTGAAAAAGTTGTGTGGTTTTCTTAGCTCCATACAGTAGATTCACAGGCCTTAGAAACTGATTCTGGTAACAGCCTGTGAACATTCAGTTTAAATCTGGACATCTGCTCAGTTCCACCATATATTTGTCCCCTTGCTACCCATTATTCAACACCAACCATGTAAATAAATATAAAAGAATGTAAGAACAGCTGTACTGGATGAGGCTGAAGGCCTATCTAGCCAAGTATACCATCTCCAGCAGCAGCTTAGAACAGATGGCTGGGGAAAGGGTAAAAGGAGCAGGGCAAGTATAAAATAACTGTTTCCCTCTCCTTGCTTTCTGTGGTCAGCGATGTAGGAACTTCATGGGCCCAAAGTTTCATCTGGAAGATAATGTGTAATAGTTACCTATAGACTGATGTTTCAATTTGCCTAACTCCCTGTTGAACTCCAGGATATTTTTTACTACTTTGGAAAGTAAATGTTATAATTTAATTGCAAGTTTTGTGGAAGATGTTTCTAAGCATTCTGACTAAAAATTCCACGTGGTATTCCTACTCCTGTAGTTATCATAAATTCAGAACTATCATTTCCAACTCATCTTCTAAGTGCCATTCTTGATTAGATCAATTTTACTCTTTTCCTTTACCTCCTTTGCAAGATGAGCAATTGTTTCTTCAAACAGAATTCATCCTGCATGCCAGATAATCCTTACCACATTTTGTATCAGTTTTAGTTCTAGATGGACTAAAGGTGGACTGACAGGAATTGCATGAAGCATGTAAGATGCAGACACATCCTGTATGAGGTCCATGATCAATTATAATTTCTTCTTAATTTTTCCTCCAGTTCATTATTTTATATTACTTCACATATGATTTTTAATCATGTCTTCCCTCTGATTAAGCATAATATACTTATGCTTACATAAATGATTTAGACTGCCAGGAGATATGAGCTACCTTGGTGCACATCAATCAAGTGCTGTTACCCCTCAGCAACCTGGGTAGTTGATTGTGTGAAAGGTCACCAACTGAGCCAGCCATGACTGTCTAATCGGGAGATAACTTATCACCTAATAAAAAGTCTAGCTGGTTGAGGGAACACTTTCAGTCCACTCACCATTCAGTTTACTAGTTTGTTTAACAACTGTTAGCCTAAAAGAGCTATGCAAGTACATTTTTACAATAAAGATAAATCATTATTCCAACTTAGAGTTGTGCTCTAAAGAGCAAATATAGTGACACTGAGTCACCAGTCACTAGGTGTATGATTTCATTATAAACCCCCTACAAATTGTACTAAATTTAAGAGGAATCCAAATATGCAAAGCTACAGGTAAGCAAAGCTATTTAAATCTTGTGTGCAACTGCAGTTGAGTCTGGATCCCTGTGCTCTTCCTCAGCTCGTGTGTGGTTTCTTGCTGTTACTTGACTAGGAGCTTCTTCTGTTTCTATCTCCACTCTCATATCTCCATCTTTTCTTCCATAGAGGTTCCTTGTTGCTATGTAAAATAAGTATCTGACAGAAGTTCTTTCATGTCCACCACAATGACAACATAATTTCTCACTTTTTGCATTTGACTATCATTTGACCCTTCTTCCTGCTTTTTGTAGCTTTCAAGCTGTCTTACTGTGGTCTATACTAATACTATATTAATCTAAATACAAGTCATATATTCTTTATTACAGATACAACTTTTGTTCCTAATTTCTCATCTGGCCCCTAATCAAGCATTGATTCTGTGATTCCAACTTTTCCTTGTGTTCAATACTATCTGAATGGAGTATGGAAGTCACTTATGAACTTTGAGTAGGAAAAGTAAAAAGAATATGTGTGAACTACATAAATGTATATGACTAAATTCTCAGAGTTCATTACGCTTTATTTTTACCCTGCAAGCTGGATAATAATTCTGGAGCCTTTTAAACCATATATTAAAATAGTGTATGTAAATACCTATAAAATAAAGTCAGTACAGAGCACATATTGAAAGCACTAAGCCTCATGATAACTTTGGTGGTCTGTTGCTATGTGATTTGGTTTCTATGAAGTCTGCAGAGCTTTTTTTTAAATTTTATTTTATGGCTAAAGGCAGGCAAAATCTTGAATAAGTTCACAACTGGGAGACAGGATTAAAATAATTTTAAAAGGTTGGATAAAATATAAAAATAGAAAATGAAAAGCAAACACACATGTCATTCCCAGGATATTTTAGAATATTCTCACTCTCAGGTTTCTAGAAGGATATTTATTCATCAGTCAGAATTTGCTTACATTAAAAATCTAAAGCTGACAAACAACTCCAGTTAAATGGCGCATGCAAATACACTATGACTATTTCGAGGTGGAAGAAATAAAAGTATTCAACTTATAGGGATATTTCCAGAAACTGATGTGGGAGAAGCTTTTGATTCACTGTTCTACAACTTTATAAATGTGTTATTTGGTATTTGGAGCTTTTTCTTAAAAGGTTACCAATGCAAAGCAATAAGTTAAGTTGGTCTTGCACATGTTCTGTAAGGTAGTACAGGTACTTCATCAAAGTACATACATACATGTCACTATGTACCCTGGCACTGTCTTGAAATCCTGCATCAGGACCATCAATTGTTTACTAACATGTATACCACAGGATTCTGGATAGGAAATCCATAATCTCTCCTCAGGTACATGATTAAGTAGCAAATGACACCCACCAGCATCTGGTGAGCTGTCAGGTGCCAGAAGGTGTTTGTAGTGGTAATTTGGCCATCTGCAATCTGTGTTGTCAGTGCATTGTAAGTTATCACTGTCTCAGGAAATATTAACTTGCAATGTTCTTCTGACATTTCTTCAGTGGGTTGTGAAGCAGACATATGGTACAAAATACTTCCTAGCTGGCTCCTCCCAGCTTTCCAATAGCAATGACTGCTGTAGCTTATTAGTAAAAGTACTGTTGATTGTGCTCAGGTTCCTCTTCAAGGTACTCAGGTACTTATGCCCTGGTTTAGGTATTCTGAGTCACTTCTGAGACATACTTCCACACTGTGCAGCACAAAAGACATAGGAACATATGGCCCACTGTAATTACATATTTTGTAAATTACTTAGCAATTATACCTGAAGTTACCAAGTAGTTCAAAAGCAATTACTTATAACTTGCTTTCAGGTTCTGTAATAAGACTTTCTGTTTACACGGAAAAGTAACTAAATTATTTTGTGGTTATATGGTCATTAAACAATGGCTTAAATAATTAAGATTTTTTTTTAATTTTATTTTTTTTTTAAAAAAAAACCAATGCATCTGGTTAATAACTTCTGTGACAGTGTGAATTAAATAGCTAAGGTATGTTTTTGAATTACAGAGCTAATAAAAGACATGTCAGATGACCATTGACTTGCTATCTATTCTTACTGGTTCGTGTAAAAAATACTTTTCTTTTTTTTGTTAGAGTTTTAATTTGTTTTTTGTAATATGCTTTCTCATAAAATTAATATCACACCTAGAAACTACTTAGAATTTAGAACAAAATAATGAAGATAGAAATCCTCCAACCACTCATTTGTAGTGGAAAACTTATCTGACCATAACTGTGGATATATTAATGTAACATTGCAACTAGAGGAAAAATTACCTGATGGGTGCAAATACATTTTTATTTTTAGACCAACAGCTTCTAATACAGAGAATTAGAATGAGAAGACAGGAGTCCTAATGCCAAATACATTGTGCATTTATTTAATGGGAACTGAGCAGTTCAGGGAATTGCTAATAGTATTCAGGGGCTTTCATCACTGAGTCACTAGGCTTGAATCGGGCCCAGGTCTGCAATGACTGAAAATCATTATGATTTGATAGTTCTTCAGTGCCCTATGCAAAATGAATGATGTTCTTACTCTGAAACTGATGGTCATTAGAAAAAATTACTACTCACTGGAGAAGAACAAGATAGATAAGAACAAGTATGGCAGGAAAGGAGGTTATACAAAAGTAAGATTCATTATCACAGAAAAAGAAGAGGTTACATGGGGTATATCAATTTAAAAATATTAAGAGTATTAATGTAGACATTATCAAAAGGTTTCCTTCTGAAACATTTTATTCAGGTACAATAAGGTGTCTTTTCTTATTTCCTCTATTCTTTGCAAAACAAATTATTAAAAAAGTTCTGGCTTTTTGTCCTTGTTAAAAACAAATCAGTCTGAAAGTTTGATTTCATTAGTTTTAGCACCAAAATCTAAACTAATAAGAAAACCTTCAATTATTTCTAAACCTGTAATGATTAGTTCAGCAAAATTAATTTACCACCTAGCTTCATTTGGAACAGTTAAAGCTACTTGTATATCTGGCATATTTGAACAGTGACAAAGAATAAAAATAACACTTCACTGAATCCTTGTTTCTTTTATCTTTATTTCTTTCACTCATTCAATGCAATAGAAATCTCTATCACCAAATACATTTGTAAGATTTTAATTTTTTTTCTATTTTTGTATGGTTTGCTAATTTCTGTTTTCAGGTTTGTAATTTTCCAACACAGCAATAATTTTAAACCTTTTAAGAGTAGTTATTCTGGCTGATAAGTGAATAACAAGTTCAGCATATCATTTATTATCATTTACTCTGTGATAAAAAGGAAGAAAAGTGAAAGAAAGAATGCATGTAAATCACAGAGTTATTGATTCCTTTGGGAAAGAGAAAAAGCATCACATGAAAGGAAAATGGTGTTCTACTTCAAACAGTGAAAAATATAACCATCTTAAATATTTGAGATTTTCATTGATCTGTATGTTGATCTGTTCAAAGCAGATCAAGAGTTTTCTTATTCAAGAGAAAGCTGATTTGTCAAATAAAAAAGAACACAATGGCAGAAATTTCTAACTCAATGGGCATTATCTACCAAGATTCATATAATTATCTATATGCTCAGTACATCACTGGAAGAATGCTGCCATCTCAAATGGGCATTTTATTATTCTTTACTCAATAACTTTTCATGTTTTACTTCCTCCTTAGCCTGACTATAGGCATTTCTGTACAATCTCCTTCAAACTCATTAAAAGAGTAAACCAATTACCTAATTTTCTCACATTGTCTAACAAGAGATAAAACAGAGAGGGGAAAGCAAACTTTATTGTATAAATATTTTCTTTGCTGTGGTACTTCAGCTGCATAGAGGATTTACCTAGAGCTCTGCTATTGTACCCACACTTGCAAGAAGATATATAGGTGGAATGCTTCACAGAAGTAGCTCATGACCTTGCACATACAGGCCAATGTCTGTAGAATTCACAGGAAGAGTAAGGGCAATGTATGTTCTTTACTTTCCAGAGCTACATGCTGACTTTCCCCAGATTACTCCCAGAATTTAACTTGAGGTGTTCAACTAGCATGGTAACGACAGCTGATTAAAAATAGAAGAAACCAACAACAACAAAAAATACCATGCTATAAGTTACAATTGCAACAGTAGAATGAATTGTTTTTCAATTCTGGGGAAAAAACAGAGAACACAATGAGTAGGGGATCACTGCTCTCATTCTTTCTTCAGTGCCTAAGGGACTTAAAACAGCATGGAAGAGTCAGCTTCCTAAAATCAATTACATACAGCAAAAGACTTTTATTATAGGTATGTGGGAATATTGTTAAATACACAGACTCCCATGGGAACCTAAATTATATATAAATCCTTTCTCACTATATTATATTTTCTTACAAGGCTTGTAAGTTGTCATCCTATAGAACACATTATGTCAGGATACTATAGTCAGATATTGTATAAGAATGTTTTAGAAGACTGTATATGTATTTGACAAAGGGAAATGTAAGAAATACTACGTTGAATAAAACAAATCTGCTGAGTAAAGCTTTATATAATGTAATTCTTTCAAGAGAAAGATAGAAAGATATATATGTGCATGCAATACATTTTCAAAATTTTATTTAGTTCTCCTAGAGGAAGGCTTGACAATTTTACTGGTAGATACTATAGGAAGAATTTCTGGGTTTCATCTGTATTTGTAGCTGTATTATCCAGGCCCAAAATTTGATGCTATCAAACCAAACAGACTGATTATGACAATCATAAATACTTAGTGAGAGTAGGGACATTAAAATGAGTTATATTTTCAAGAACTTCTGCAAGTTACTTCTGTTCAGTGTTCAAACTGTGGGCAAATTCAGCTCTTCAGAAGACAGATAGTTCCTTCAGTGCAGCAAACAAAATATACTCAAAGTCAGTCCAACTGCATTTATGTAATTTCCTAATGTCTCCGTTTAAGGCTCAGGGCAACCCCCCATGGAGCAGAATTAGTTTCACCCCTCTTCCCCCTCCCCTCTTCCCTCCCAGGGGAGGAAGAAAGGCCTCACACAAAGTTGGAAAATTAAGATCACAACTTTTAACAGGGAGTAACAAAAGCAATATCAAAGGAAAGGAAAAATACAGAGTTAACAAGGGAAGGTATATATACAAATATATACAACACCGATCCTCAGATGTTGTTGGATTCCTCCTGAGCCACGTGGAGTTGTAGCAGCCACAGAGACATCCAGAGCCAGCAGCAATCCCAGCGAGGAGGGGGCGAGCGGAACTTCCTGTGTCCTTTTATAGAGTGTGTCAGGAAGGGGAGTGGAATAGCCCCTCCACCTGTCCCTCCTCTTCCCCAAACCTTAAACCACAACACCTAAAAACTTCAGACTTGTGCAATTCAGGCTCTATTAAAGTAATTTATTTTCCATGAACAAAGGTTGAATTGAAACCACCTACTGTCTCAGGTAAAGCAACCCATCAGTGATTTGTGTCACCACCTTTTCAGAGCACTGAGCTCTGGCTACAGTAAACAAGAAGCATATTGAGAATTGATGCTGTTCACAACAAATACAGTCAATGTTGTTTTGATCTAATACGCCATACACAAATTACAGCTGCATCAAGTGCACCGTTATAAAAAATATTCTCCTAACTTTATAGCAAATAGCAATTATGCTGATACCTGCATTGAATTATGGCAACCAAACATGTCCCTGCTTGCAACTGTCTGAATATAATCAAGTATTCCTTCTTACATTTGATGATATACAAGGGATGTGCCAAGTGATGACATGTACATTCTATGGTATCTTCTGAATCATGGTAATAGCTACAAGCTGGCTAAGAATCTTTTGGTATGTTAACTCACTGAATAGGTGTTCATCTGAGAAAAATAAAATCTTTTGGTTAGTCAGAGATTGAGAGTTTTGGGAAGGGAAGTATTAGTGGTTGATAGAGTGATTCTGACACAAGTGAGACTCTGGATCACTGGGGTATCAACAATAGCAGCTATTTCAAAGGAATGTTAACAAAAATATTCAGATAATGAAGACAAAATTAATTTTCTAAAACAGCTCTAAGAACTATTGTATATAGTAAACCCTTTTCATTTAAACAAATGAACAGCTTTTATTAATGGGAATCAGTAATTATTATAGATTAATAGGACTTAATGATTGTTTGGACATTGTTGCTAGCAAAATAAAGAACCAGACTGATAAAATATGCTCCCAGGAAAAATCCTGTCTGTAAAGCAACAGGTTGGAACTGACCTGTAGGAGGTGATCTTGGCTTTCCTTAGTGACTTGGAAAAATATATCATGAAATCCTGGCTTGGGTCTCTGACTTCAGCCTAGATCATGTCTTAGTTACGTGAAGAATGAGAGCAGCTGTACTTCACATCACAGTAGGCTGGGGTTCCTGGACTCCAGAGCGTCAGCTTTTCCTGTAGCCTTGAAACCTAAAGAAGAAATCTTTTACAGACATTCACAACATATTAAACAGCTACTCTTTCTACTGACTTTTCATTGGATTCTACTAAATCTTACATGCACTAAAGGATGTACTCGTTCAAATTTCTTACTTTCATGTTGAACACATCGTTCATATTTACCTCTTACTCATCATTCTGGCACAGAGGAACAGTCAATGTATGTTTTAGGAAAAAAATAGCACTGTTGCTATAAACAAAAGAGAGTATATAGATAATTGAGGATATCACTCAGAATCTCTGCTGCTAGTGCAAGTTAACACATAAAATTGAATCTAATACTAGGCCAAAGACTTGGAAGTTCAAGACTCCATGGCTGCCATGGACTGTAGGTCTTCTGTACAGCATGGGACCTTCTGAGGATAGGTATGCTGAATACTATGATGCATAGAAAATTAAGAAGAAAAAGAAATTAAAATAGATCTATTGTACATTGTGCTAGACAAAAACAAACAAGCAAACCATCAAACATATATCTATTCCAAACCTTTCATGTCTTTCATGTCTTTTACAGCATATAATGAGCAAACTGTCTCAAATGTCCTTGACATTAAAAAACTCCCCTAAGTAAATTCATTGCCAAGTGTTATATATTTTTTAAATTACAGCTTTTCTGTGGATATGTCAATAATATGAGCTAACTCCGATTCATGGGGAGAAAGTAAGTGTTTCTGCTAAAAGATTCAAGGCAAAAGCACAAAATAAATAATTGATTTCTATGCCCTAAGAACTAACCTGACAACTAATTTTTCTTCATATTCTTATTTGGTTCTTTTTTCCCTTTTTGCGATGAGACAAGAGTGGAATATGCACTCATTCATTGTTTGAAATATTTGTTGACTTCAGGGAGTGTAGATTCTTATTTAAGTCTACTACTTAAAAACTCGTTGACTTCCTGTCATCCCTTCAGTGCCTGTTTTAAAAATATATGCCTTTACTCAGGCTAAGGAAATAGTTCTAGAAAGTAAGCAGACTCCATAGGCTCATATTTCTGAGTAGATACATATGTTTTGCTCTCACCAAAACCCTATTGACTGCTGGCTTGTCTCTCTCTTTTTTTTTTTTTTTTTTAAATTTTATTTATTTGTTTTGTTTTTCTTTTTCTTTCCTAATTGCACTTCCAGACTCCCCTTCTTTCAAGATGTGTCAGTGAAGGTTTAGGACCTTCATCATATGCTTATTCACAAGCAGGTGGAATCTCTATCCTTTAAGGAACACTGTTTTGGAAATAATCTATATAGAAAATTGAGACTTCATGTTTCACATGATTGCAATACAGTATCCCTGTAGTGGGTCTGTCTGAGCTGATTTTCCCCATACAGCCCTCATGCTGCAGTACTAGGATCCAGAGAGTNCAGCAGAACTCTCACAAAAAATGTTTAAGACATTTTTGAGCTTAGGAACCAAGAGGACATTTTTTAATAGAAATGCAGATAATAATGCTAAATAATAATAATTTAAACCAACTATTCAAAATGAAACATAAAATTCATTTTAAGAAAATTTATTTTAAATACTTTCTGAAAAACCCATTTTATTAATATCATTTTGTGGTCCTTGTGAATCACTGATTTCTTTTTGTGATCCGGGTTTTCTGAGATTGCTGATGCTTCTGTGAAAAACAAAAAAACAACTCTCTTTTTTGGATAAAGGAAGATTTTGGATAATGAAAGATTTGTACAATAACTTTTTGAGAGCTTCTGAGTCATAACCCATGCTAAAACATCCCAGCTAGTAGAAGTAGTATTAGGTAATGAAAACTACACAGCTATAGGTTCTGCACAAAAAACAAAGCAAGTACTTGAAGGTAATAAGAAGTGACAGTGAATGTTACAGCACTTTTAGTTTTCTGTACCTGATAGTTACTGAGCATGAGCTAATGCACAGCATTAACTTTTTTGGTATGAAAAATACATATCTGCAAATTAAAATATACTTTTCTATACTGACAGTGTGGCATACTTATATGTTTCTGATTAAATATAGCAACGGATGGAGAGCCTATTTCATGTAAAAGTATCACTTAGAGCTAGAGATTTGATCTTGCAACTTTTACTCATATCAAAGGCGAATTAATTTCAGCAATCAAACCACAGAGATATCTAAACAGTGTTGTGGAATCTGTTACAGTACATAGTATTTCCTTACAGCTAACTTTTATTTAAGGAGGTTTGATTTATTAAACTTTTCTATGTAATGCAATATCTAAACAAATTTGAGATCCAGAGCACAGGGACAAATAGACTTGAATGTAAGGTGAGCCTTCTGATCTCTACCATTTTTCCAGGGCAAACATGTAACAAATTAAGGTTCTTAGTATCTGAAGAAAGATCATTTTTCTTGGTGTCTAGGAGACAAAAGCTGATATAGAAAGCAGCAAAGAAGCTTCAAAAGCATCAGTGCTCGTAAAAGAAGCTAAGAAAGAGGTATTTTGGTTGATTATTTGCTTAAAGAGACCTCCTGTTGTGGCATTGTTTCCTCTTGCTTGATTACATCTATGTTTAGAGAATTCACCTTCTACATTCAATGGAAATAAATAAAACTGAAAATTCACTTAAAAATGTAAATAAATATTTCCTCATTTTTCCTCATTAAAAAAATACTGATATGTTACAACATTTTGACAAAACATTCAAACTAAACAAAGATTCAATAGAATGAAGAAAAAAGAATATAATGAAAAAATATATTATTCCATCTGCCTTGTTAAGTAAATTATTAGCATAAAAATAGTCACATAGCCATAAAGCTAAATGGCTTAATTTAAATATTTTTACACTTTTAAGAAATTAAGAGTAAGCAGACAATACAAGGACAGAAGTTACTCAGCAACATACATCTACCCCTCCTCTTTTAGTCCCGAAAGATGTGATTTACATCCCAAGCTAAACAATTAGAGTGGGTTTTTTGATACATTTATAACCTGACCTTGGAAAAATACTCAATATCCTTAAATAAAGTATATGTTTTATATAAGATTTTATTATTGCTATTATTATTATTCCTAATAACTTGACTTATAACAATTACAGTCATGGAGAAATATTCTGCAGGATTTCTATGTCAGCCAGCTTGAAAGTTAACTGTTTAGAGCTGGCCACAAACTAGCTACAGAAAAAGAATTATTCAGAGGAATCATTCACTGAATGATTGTGAATAATGAGCTAATTTGGGAAAATTACAATCTGTTCATGGACAATTTGTGAGCCGAAGAGAGTTAAAATTCATCAATGAAATTATTTGTTATAAATTATTCACCAAGATCTAACAAGCACCCAAAAATATGGTTGCTTATCTGAAACATTCAAGTTCTCCGAAGTGTTTCTGACTGTATAAGGACAAAAATATTCTTTGGTACTTTTCAGTATCTCCTGACAGTATTTTAATTTTACTTATGTTCCAAGCTAAAATATGAAGTACAGAACAATGCAAAACTAAAAGACAATAAAAAGGAGGAAAAAAAACCTAACTGTTTTTACATCTGAAAAATATTTTCACTGATTTTAATTCAAGCTTGTGGTGAAAGCATACTACACTTTAGTTCATTCTTTTGATGCAGCATTTTATATTTCTGTAGTTCAGTCTTCAGATTCTGAGATATCTAATAATAAGACTGACTGACTGAAAATGGTATTGGAAAATAAATGCCCATATTTTGCATTCCTACTAGTGTTAATTCAAGTTTCTAAGAAAAAGATGCTTCAATTGTTACTCTCTTTGTCTTTAATGATTCTGCTTTTACTAAAGCTTTTGTCACTCACCACATAAACAATGAATATATCATTTTTTTCCTTTTTCTAGCAATGATGACAATAAATTTTTCAGTAATTTGAGACTTTTATTTATATCTGGTTTACAATGGCTACTAAAAATAATGACAAGTGCCATATTGCAAACAATAACATTCCTCAATTTCAGTTATATGAATCAGCCTGCTTAAAATGTGTTAGCTATTAGATANTGTCAAGTTGAATCAGCTGTATCCCCTCTCAACCTCTTGCCCACTGTCAGTCTACTAGTCCTAGGTTGGAGAGACAGCTTTAATACTATGCAAGCACTGCTCAGCAGTAGCCAAAACACCAGTGTGTTATCAACACCATTCTAGCTACAAATACAAAGCATAGCACTACATGGGCTGCTATGGGGAAAGTTAANTTTACAATGGCTACTAAAAATAATGACAAGTGCCATATTGCAAACAATAACATTCCTCAATTTCAGTTATATGAATCAGCCTGCTTAAAATGTGTTAGCTATTAGATAAAGCACAAGCGCTCTTTGGACATTACTTGCAGGCGCAACTCTGTATGCAGTCAGCAGTGAACAAGCATCACAATAAATAACATTCTAACTACTTTGAGGTCAGACTTGAAAATTACTGAAGACAGTGAAGAGATTTTAATTAAAAGGAACTGGATAAAAATTTTTCATGACAGTTGTGGTGGGTTGACCTTGTCTGGCCACTGGGTGCCCAACAAACTGCTTCCTCACTCTTCTTCCTCAAGGGAAGAAGAGGAGTTTAAGGACAGAGGTAAGACAAGTTACCTAAGAAAAGCAAAGGCTGCATGTGGAAGCAAAGGAAAAAAAATTAAAAATTATTTTCTACTTCCCACCAGCAGGCTATATCCAGCCACTTCCTGGGAAGCAAGACCTCAATATGCATAGTGATTGATTCAGAAGACAAATGACTTAGTCATAAATCATCCCCCACACACACCACNAACAAGGGGCTCTCCCCCCTTTTTCCCTCCCCCTTTTCTCCTTGCTTTATTGCTGAGTATGATGTCATATGGTATGAAATATATCTTTTGTCAAGTTGAATCAGCTGTATCCCCTCTCAACCTCTTGCCCACTGTCAGTCTACTAGTCCTAGGTTGGAGAGACAGCTTTAATACTATGCAAGCACTGCTCAGCAGTAGCCAAAACACCAGTGTGTTATCAACACCATTCTAGCTACAAATACAAAGCATAGCACTACATGGGCTGCTATGGGGAAAGTTAACTCCATTCCAGCCAGGTGCAATACAGCAATTTATTTTTCATACTTTTAGTCACCTAGCAGAAGGACAATTAATTTCATGCAATTTTCTCTATCTATAATTTTACCTTCGGCCTAGTCACCATAGGCTCCCTTCATATTCAGCGACAAGAAAAAGTCACAAAGCACACTAAGAGGCTGATTTGTCAGACCTGTTTTAGATGTCCTTTTTTAGTATAAGATTAATTGCCTTAAAAAGTGCACACTGCTCTACAGTGGCTAGAGAAGGACTCAGGATTGATTATCTCAGACCTAAACATCTACCTTCTAGACACCTATGATAAAGGACATGTGTCTCACTATAAGCTGAGACTGTAGTTTCCTTAACTCTTTTTCTGTAGTCAGTGGAAGGAGAAAGAGGCTTATCTAGAAAAATACTTCAGAATTTAGCTGCTCTGACTAACATCTGAAGATGGCTTTTTCTCTCTGTTATGGTAACATGACTGCTAAAAGCGGAGTCTCAGTGATAATCAGAAAATAGTAAGAGAAAAATGGGTTAGAAACATCAAGCTCCAGGAAGTCTCACCTAAGTTTCAGAAGTTTATTAAGTGAATGTGGACCTTACCAACTGAATTTTGACAGGATTTGATGGATTTTTTCTTTCAGTGAGATCTCACACACAGTATTTTTTACTTGTTCATCAGTGGTAATCAGACCTTTAGAATTTTTTCACCAAAAATTAGGCTGAGAAGAAAACAGATTCACTGCAGCATTTACTAATATACACAAAATACTCATCTTAGGACACAGGTCTACTTCTCAGAGTGGCCTTCAGAGTTAGGCTGGCATTCATCTCTCTGCCTTAGTCACCTAATGTACAATTACTAATATTGAATTTGTTTTCCAGAAGTCATCTGTTTTCACTCAAGCAAAGTATGTATTCCCAAAGAACAACTCATGTCATGGTGAAATCAGAGGCAGGCAGAAAAAAGCTCTGCTGATGTGCTTAATATTGACTCAATACCTGTATTGATATAGAAAGTCTAGGGTAATAGTTTGGATTTAGATTCCTAAATTCTTGATGTTCAAAATTAAAATAATCCTACTTTTAGTGTTTTGTTCTATAATTATATAATGAGAAGAGTAGTGCTTATTTGCCTCACCAGACTGCTGTGAGAAAAGAGTGAGGACAGAAGCTTATAAACACCCAAGTAATACAGATTTTCCCACTCTCATATCCCTTCTTGTTATTTTGATAAATTTCCAGTAAAATAAGCTATGTTTTCTGAAGCATGCATACATCTGATTCCTCCTATAAGGTCCCAATGCAGTTGTGAGACAAGATAATTCTGTGCATCTGTTCCTTGCTATGATAGATTTAAACACTCAGCTGAGAGAAATAAGGTTGCCAAAACAAAGGTGAATTTTAATGTCATGATCTGAAACTGGAAGAATTGCCACCCTGGGAAATGGCTAGACCTTTCTGAATGCCCTGATTTTATTGAAACTTTTAAAAATGGTGACAGAAAAGCTGAAATGTTGGAAGATTGTTGAGGAATAAAAAGCTTTCTTTGTATTGAAATGCAGAACATCTAGATGAAAAATGGTAACATAGAGGGAAGCTCTTAGTGAAAATAAAGATGTTTTCAGAACAAGAAAGAATTTTCAGTTTTTCAGAAGGAAAACAACAGCAGAGCTTTTTCTAGCTCTTCTGATTGAGTTGTGATTTCTGTTTCTAAGTTAGGTACTGAAGAACAAAGAAAGAAGAGAGTTGACTGGAACCCACATTAATAAAATGTAGAGCCTCTTTTCCTAGATCTATAGTAGATCCACAGTTATAGCTGTTGAAGCTGATATAAGATTGTTTTATTCAACTTTTCTACAAGCTGAAAACAACAGCCTCACTTTCAATTATCTCATTTATGCTTTGATCTATATTTAATTATAAATAACTATATAAAGAAGGATGAACTACTGTTTAGGTAACAAACTGAAGTTTTAGGAGATAAAAATTCACTCTAAGTGCCATATGTTACCTCAGTAATCTATGATTAAAAATTTATTTATTTTTCTATTTCTTATTTCCCACCTTTAAAATGAGACTATTGGCCCTTCACAAGGATATTATACAAGTAAGTATTCTGTGGTATTGAGATATTATTGTGATAGGGCAATATAAAGATAGATAGACAAATAAGTATTGTATAATAGAACATTTCTACAGTAACTGCTCAGTATCACTGTTCCCACGTGGATTCTCCAAAATACATCACTGTCTACTAAATCTCATACTCTCGTGTGTGCCAAAGATAAATAAATAAGATAAAGTACCTCTCCCTGAATAAAACTTTATTCGATGTCACTTAGAACCTTGCAAGCTTTTATGTAACACTTTTCCGCTAAAGTAAGAATTGTGTCCTACAGTTTACATTTTGTGGCTTATTAGTCAGAGCTCTATGGTTAGCATCACTGTAATTCATTAATTCATAAAGGTAAAGATTTTATGAAAATTGTAAGTCAAAAATATTTCATCCATATATATGCTTTTAAATTATGAGCAGCATAAATGCAGAAGTCCTCAGATTTTAGTGTATTTTACAAAGGCGCACAAAGGTACGTGCTCTGTAATAGAATTCCTTTTATATATGTACATTTAACTTTCCTAGACAACGACTACTGAAAGATCAACAACTAAAAATTGGTTTGTAACTTGACTATTGAATATCTCATTATCCAAGTAATAATAGAATCATAGAATAGTTTGGGTTGGAAGATCATCTAGTTCCAACCACCTGGCATGGGTAGGGACACCTCCCACTAGATCAAGTGGCTCAAGGCCCCATTCAAGATAGTCCAGAGTCGAGGCATCTACAACCAGCCTGGGCAACCTGTTCCAGTGACTCACCACCCTCAGAGTGAAAAATTTCTTCCTTACATCTAATCTAAATCTCCCCTTCCAGTTTAAAGCCATTACCTCTCATCATTACAAGCCTTTGTAAAAAGATCATCCCCAGCTTTCTTGTAGGTCCCCTTCAGGCACTGGAAGGCCACAATGAGGTCTCTCTGGAGTCTTCTCTTCTCCAGGCTGAACAACCTCAACTCTCTCAATTTGTCCCCGTAGATGACATGCTCCAGCCCACTGATCATCTTCGTAGCCCTCCTATGAACCCATTCCAACAGATCTATGTTCCTTTTGTACTGGGGGCTCCAGAGCTGGAAACAGTATTCCAGGTGGGATCTCACAAGAGTGGAGTAGAGAGGCAGAAACACCTCCTTTGACTTCTTTTGATGCAGCCCAGCATATGGTTGGCTTTCTTGGCTGCACTTGCACATTGCTGGCTCATGTTGAGCTTTTTGTCAACCAGCACCCCCAAGTCTTTCTCCTTACGGCTGCTTTTAATCCACTCATTGCCTAGTCTGTATTTGTGCTTGGGATTGCCCCAACCCAGATGCAGGACCTTGCACTTGGCCTTGTTGAACTTCATGAGGTTGGCATGGGCCCACCACT
>VYZX01026676.1:0-48096 GCA_013401335.1 Brachypteracias leptosomus
CTGTGATTCTGTGATACAGAAATCTAAAGAAAAGGATACAGGAGGAATTTTGAAAGGTCAGATGATATTATCTGAAATGGTACCTTTTTTTTTTAGGTATTTAGAATAGTATTTTAAAAGAAGAAAAAAGTCAATAGATTGACTTCAAAGGAAGTGTTTTAGGTTTTTCAAAAAATACTGAGTTTTTATCTCAGTTCCACCTGAACTATGGATCTCTCTCCAGTTGTTCAGTCCAGCAACCAAAATGAAAATCTTTGTTCTTCTGAGCTCTTGATATAACAAAAAATAATTTGTTGCCTAAGATTACTTTCCTGAGTATTCTTCTATCTTCATGACCCAACCTGAAGACACAAAGCCAGAGTCAGTAGCCATTTCACTTTGCAGAATTAGGCTGTCTTTGCCCTGCACATACTTTGTTTTTTCTGTTTGCCTGTCCAAAGACACACACAAAATATCTAAGACATGTATGATACAGGAATGATATCATATGCTATTTTAAAGAATCATCCAGTAAAGTTTATTTATCATGTACCATGTGAAACTTGTGTAACTTGTAGAGCTATATTTTCCCCTATTATTTAGACTTTCCGAAGAAGTTTGTTGTCTTAGGAAGAGGAAGAAATTGTTCATTACATGAGATTTGATACAAAACAACACTCTTTCACAACCAATCTTTTACTAAGAGTACAAGAGAAAATAGGGGAAATAAAATAGATGTGAAAGAAGGATGAGGGGGTTGAAAAATTACATTACTTTGCTCCTGGAGAATGGAGCTTTTGAAAACGAATGCAGTCATTAACCATCTGGTTTACTAAATAGTTAGTGAAAAGTTCCTCTGAAAGGGTTGGCTTTACATTCATAACTGCAGTTTATTGGTCCATTGGCACTAGCATGCCTAAACACAAGAGAAAGTCAATACTGTATCATAGCACCGCCTAGCTAACACCTGGAATATATTTTCTGGAGTGAAAACAGCAGGGAACTGACCAGAAATAACCTCTCTCATATTATTCCTTCAATTAGACCAAAACAAGTTTCCCTTTGAAAACTTAATAATAAACACTGCAGGTCATTCTCTTGTTTGGAGCCCCTTTGGGAAAGCTAAGCAGATGGGTCCCCTTATCTAGTCCCCTTGCTGTCACAGAGACAACAGCCACAAATCAGGACAGATATTGATTTTAATTGGAACCAACAGCATCTACATACTGTCTTAATATCCACATCTTCCTGGAAAAAAATACATCTTTTTAAAAGATTGGTTTGTTTTGTCCTGTCAGGTTGATTAGACAGAATGAGGTAATTCTTTGCAAGATGAACAATTATGCCATTTTTCAGGTTCACTGCTTAAGTAGATACACACAGCAAATCCCTAGGCAAACCCAAGGTCCATTTCAGAGCCTTTGTACATACAAGCAGCACAGATTAAAACATTGTTCATCCAAACTGAGGCAGTTATATTCTCATTATCAAACAGATTTGAGGTGTCATCAGGGTCTCTTCGGTGATTTTCACTGAGGCATAAGTATTCCTTAGCCATGGAGAACTAACAACACAAAGTGAACATCTACTTAAAATCAAATTATCTAGGACATTTTCATCACCCTCAGGGTAAAAGCAGTTCTCCTCGAAATTTTTGTAAGTTCATCAAGCCTGCTATTCCCTGAAGAACCTCAGATGTATTGCTATTTGTCTTTAATAGACACAAGGAAGCTCTCTCCCCCAGCCCCACCCCCACAAATCTCTTTCCCATATGGCATGTTAATTCCCACAAGGGAGTTGAGATGAACAGGTGCCATGGTTCTTGACTTAATTGCTGCGAAAAGTAGAGCACTAATAACGAGCTGTTCACTAGAGCCAGTTTCCGTTCTGGCAAAGGAACCCTGCCAATCTGGGGGGTGTCAACCAGGCAGTGGCACTGTCAGCCGGCCGGCTGCTGAGACTGCAGGGGTGGGCAGATTGCGGTCTTGGCAGCAGGCCAGCCCAAGTAGACCTTGCAGTGTTGTCATTGTCATCGGCATTAGTGTTGTCCTTCCAAAGTGGTGAACATCATCAACTTCCTTCCCCCTGGGAACCATAAAAAATAATTTTATCACCTAAGGAGTCATCTCAGGGGACCTCTACAGACCCCACAATAAAACAAGTGGTAGCATGAAAAGGACCAGACCCTTGCCCACACATATCCCTTAATGGAAGCCTTAACAGAGAGCAAATTAAACTGGGGAAAAATCACTCTTTGCATTAGGAGGCTGAGGTACAAATGGAGTTATCACACAGGGCTTTCATTACTCCCTTCATTATGGGGCAAAAGACCTTCAACGGCAGGCTGGAGGCAATGTAAAGTCTGTTTCTACCCTGTCTCCGTATCCTCTGTGTACCAATGGTCACATCTAGGCCTTTTTGGGTATACACCCTGGGGAAAGGTATTCCAGGGAGCCCAGGTGCTAGCACCTATGTGCTACATATTCCCATCTCATGGAGCTGTATTGCAGAAGTAGAAGGGTGCATTCTGTACCTCCCTGAGAGACAGTGCTCCCTCCCATGTGCTGGGCAGCTCCAAGAGAAATTCTTCCTCCATGAGAAGCATCCTCACTTGGCAGCATAATAGCCTCTCAAGGGAAATGGTATAACCCATGGCTTGAATCATTTAAAACTAGATTGTAGTAAGTGCCAGCAGATGTAGGGGAGATGACAATCATGCAGGGGGTGCAATCGTGGGGAAGGGCTGCTGTCCATCTCTGACATTTGTGCTTCCGTGATTGACAAAATCCCCAGCAACAGCTGACCTTTTGACTAAAACTCAACAAATCTAAGGGTTATTAGAGCTTTTTACAGGCCTGAAGGGGAACGCAGAGATGCAGTGGGTCTCTTGCATATTAAAAATTGTGTAACATGCTCAGATCACTTCTTCCCTTCTCTGCCTGATATACCTTTTAATTTCCCCTCATGCCACTCATTTCCAAACCCCCTGCCAGGCTACCCTTTGAGCTTGGCAAGCTTTGTTTCTTCAAGTGCATGCTTACCCTGCATGCAGGTTTTCCCAAGTTCTCACTGCTTCTATTAAAAGCCCCCCTGGAGATAAACTACAAGACTAACACTAATTACCATAATAATTTCTTAGAGCATCGCTTTGATCTTTTCTCACCTACCAAGTCAATCCTGTTCTACTCCATCTCCAAAAGTGTTAGATGTGATTACATAACTAATTAACACAAGAGATTGAATTTTAAAGAATGTATGACAGTAATTCAGATAAAAGTTTTGAACTCTTGATAAACAAGGAAGTGGGGAAACATATCACTTCCCAGGAGACTCATAGCAGGCCAGTTGTTGCCAGAAATCTAATGTGTAACATGAACGGCTTAGAACTGCACTGCTAAGCCATAAAGTTGCACTCTTCCCCCAGCAGTTTCTGTAGAAAATACCATTATTTTTTTAAAACTCACAAACTTGTAATAGTCATATTTTTATCTTGTATTTGAAGCATGAATTCACTTTGATCAGAAAACCCCAAAACTTTTCCAGAGGTTTTATCTCCTTTCAGGATCAATTTCAGTTTGATTTCTACCTCAGAATAAGACAGTTTTGAGTGTTTTCAGATTCCTTGGTGTGTCATCACTATTTCGTTTCATAGGATGTCTGGCAAGTTACTCAGATGAGCTCTCACTGTATTTCTTTTAATAAATAAGGAAGAGAAGAGAGGGAGAGAGAGATCACATATTACACTTTACAACTAAGTCAACTTACACAGCTTCTCCTAAAACATGTTAACTAGGATTTAGGCAACAAAATCTGAGCCCACTGGATGTATGCACTGGGTTTAGAGATTTTGATATCAAATCACAACAGGTAAAAACGGAAAAGGAAACCAGATGAGTGTCTGGGAACATCAAGAACTACATAACTGATATTATTAAAGCAGTAAGAGCCTCTGCATGACTGCTTTATGTTGTCACCTGCAATATCTTCAATGTCAGAAGCTTTTGTTGGATGTTAGAAGCCTGTGGGAAGCTATTGATTCAGAATAATTAAAGGACAGTGCTATTACTAAGAATTTTTTTTTAGACTTTGGACCTATTATTTTGCAGTCATGGTTCCTACTAGGCTGCAGAGAATTTTTCAGGGCAGATATAGCTGGTATTTGACAGTAAGGAAAACAGTGTTAAAAAGAGTTATGACCACTGCATTCAACTCTTAAAATATTGCTCCAGGAAATAAATAGTTCATGAAACAGCGGTTTATTCCATACAGCCAGAGGTGAGGCTGCCTGCACAAAGAGTGTACCCTGCAGGTCTGCTTTCTTATCCAGCACATTTTTTACACTGCTTAATGTAAAGGAATGGTCTCCAGTGCTGTGGTTGCTAGCAAGGTACACTAGTCCTTGGATTTTAAAACATTCAATAGGGATTTGACATGGTTCACGTGTCCAGCTAAGACATGCATGGGATCAGCTTTCAGTAGGAACTAGAGCTCACAAATGCTGCTGAGGGAAGGAAGGGGGCCTGTGGATGAGGTGGGTTAGAAAATGTGTCTCCAGGAAATGTTTCCAATTGTTTTCTGGTTTTATTTCCTGACCTTTCTCTTTCCATCTCCATCTCATTCTCTTCTCTCCCCTTCTTTACTCCAGCTTCCAAAAAGCAGTCCATTTGTGTGTGCTTAGCGCAAACTGATAGGTTTGGTTTTGATGACAACCCTGGACTATGAAATGAAAGAATTCACATAGAAAGATTCTAAATAAATTTTAAGTGCGTCTGTTACAATCCCTTTCTTTTTTACTAAAGAAAGAAGGCAGGGAGGGAAAAGCCTAGCTTTTTGATGGAGGAAATATTTTGTGGTTTTGTCATCAGAGTTACATAATTAAGACCTGAAATTTTTTGCAAGCTTCTCTCCCCATCCTTAGTACCAGCCTTAACACAGCATGCTACATCAGAAGCTTCTTATATGACATAGGAGAAGAACAATACATCATCAAATCTGATTCATGACCAGAACATTCATCCAAATGGTCAACTCTACAGATCATTTCAGGGCTTACTAACGTTATGATGTTCAGCATGCAGAATGTGATTTATTAATCTGAGGTTCATTTAAATAAATAAACATTGCACACTGCCATGTGCAGACAGACCTCTTTGCATATAGACCCTACTGTATGGTAATGTGCATGTCTGAGAAAAAATTCTTACCTGTTTGGCAAACCAGCTGATGTATTTTCTACTGTTGCTTCTTTAGCAATGAAAAACATCAACATAAAACTATTGCTTATTTAAGTCACAGAAATTTACATTTCATCAGCATTTCACTTCTTAAATGAACTTTTGCAGGTGAATGGCCAGGACATTTCTTAGCATTTCAGTTACTGGTCAAAATATAGTTCAGCATCACTGATATAAAAAAGCATATACCACTTATTAATGATATACTTGAGTTTAGATAGAGCCCTGAGACAAAGAATAGTCAGTCTGTGCGTGGGCAACTTCATTACCACTGCTTGTACCAAATTTGAATTTGACCTCCTGATCTTTGCAGGGCTGTAATGCAATTTAATTCAGTCACTTCAAAATTCATTTGAGGTACCTTTTACTGAGAAAGGAATTTAGTTTCATGTGTGCTTGAGTTAAAGCTGCCAAGAGAAAGTCAGGCAAATGTTCCTCTCATTTATTCCAGTTCAACTTTAACAGAACCCATTGACATAAGCAAGAGGAGAATTTGGTTCATTTTCTCCCCATACGACTATGTGTATCTCATTCTTAATGATTAGAATCAGAAGGAAACTGAACAAAAGTACAGAAAATTGGTCCCTTGGGTCATTTTTAATGATCTACAAAAATAAAGGCTCTGTTAGTTCTTTCTCAATTGTAACCTGATTGATTGTTGATGCTTTTGGAGGAAGAAAGGTGAACCTAATCTAATGCACACACTCTGAGGTGAACACTGAGATAATAATGATACACAAGAAACTGCGCTCCCTTGTTAGAGGCCTTTTTCTCAGTAATGTTTTTCCTCATTGGCTTCATTACAACTGCCAAAACATGGCTATCATTTGAGAAGTGAGTGAAAAAAGTCCTCCTCATCCTAAAAACATTCTTTTTCCTTTGTCTGGCTACTTTGGGGCACTAGGGAGTTCATTTCCAAGCAGGGCCAAATCCCCATTTCCCTGTGAAGGAGAAAGTTGACATCAGTGAATGTTTAGCGAGAGAAAAGAGCACAGATTTGATCTTGTAAATCCTGCAGCATTACAGAGCAGCAGACCCTATAAAATCAACTCAGCATTATCTTGCCAGCTAAGTGTTAACTCCAAAACTTATTGTAGGACACTGTGACCCGTAATGTCCACGTCACCTGAGCATGCCTTTATCTCTGTTCTTTCCAAAGGCTCCCTGCGTGATCAAGGAAGAGAGATGGGGAGATTTAGACCTCTCTCTGAATTTAGCAATTAGCTAGAATCTAGGTTACCTTTCTAGCTTTGATCTTCCATGATTGGTGGAAGAAAGGGAGGTTCAGTGTGTAGCTCAGGGTATCCATGTCCTCCTCATCCTCTGAAAGAACTTACTTCCAGTTGCTGTATGCTGAAGTAACAGATATTTAGATAGACTTAAATGTCTGTAGGTAAGCAAGCTACTTGACAGCATGGAGGATCCTGATCACAGGCCTGTTCTTCCCTTTGCAATGAGACAAATAATAAAAGCCTTCCAGAGGCTTCCTGCTTTATCAGTTGTATTCTCTTGGTTATCTTCGGGGAGCCTAAAGACGCTTCTTCTAGTGTTTTGTGCTCTTTCTTGCCTTTACAAATGTAGGCTGTATTCTACCTGTAGTGGTTAGTGACAGTTCTGAGAGGAATGTAAAATCTTTCCCCATGTACTCTAGCATGTATTCAAATGTGCAGAAGGACTAGACTTTTTCATGCTTCAGTCCCTGAAGCCTGAGATTTAATTAATCATCTAATTCTTAGTTCAAGATTTAATTAATCATCCAATTCTTAGCTCAGATGAGTAAAAATGCCATGAGTGTTCATTTAGTCATGTTACCTTCTGGCATATTTCCTCCTTCTACCATTCTTCTATCCTTTGGAATGAAACAGAAATGTAGAAAATAATTCTCTGCATTTTATTACAGAGAATTATTTACTTGATCAGAGACTTGAAAATTTGCTTCCTGATAAGATACACTTTTATGCTTTAAAAAAATAAGTAACGAGACTTTTCAATTACATTATTTTATCCTGAAGGGGAAATACATATGAGAGTAGGATATTGAATAGGTCTTTCTGTGTGTGTGGTTATGGGTAATTCACTAAAAACACATTCTTCATCCTGCCTGCCCCTGGAAATGTGAAAGGTTAGCCTTTTTAGACTTGCCACCTGTGAGATGAGGGATCACTAGTTCCTTCTTCCTCCCAAGGACCCACAGTTCTCATTCTTGCTATAATGAAAAAGTTGATTGATGGGTGTCACCCTCCATGCTGTCGACATCCTTATCTCCCCCTGCTTCATGAAACAGGTATAACTTCCTTCAGACAGATGGTTTTTGAGTACTGCATCTACTATTCACTTCCACCATCCCCTCAGCATGCTCACCTTCAGCGCACATGCCCATTGGCAGCAATCTATATGTCTGTCTGTCAGTGGCTCTGTAATGAGACCAATTTATTAGGTTACATAATCCTACCTCTTTAGGGAAGGGGGAAAAAATTTGCACAGCCCACTGGACGAAACCTGTCCTGGCTTATAATTCTCAAGACTATGGGAGGTAATTTCTTTTTAGTAAAAAAAAAAAACCCACAAAAGTAGGCTGGCATGTTTGAAATGAGTTCACTTCAGGGCAATCCTGAAATATTTTCTTACTGTTATGGCTTACTGTTTTACTACATTCAGGGGGATCTGAATCAAAATGCCAGATGCAGAAGGTCAGACCCAACCCACCAATGTCATTTTTTTCCTGACGTGATTTATGAGCCATTGTTGTTTCATTTTAAATGTGTACCATTTTGTTATGTCGAAGAACTTTGTTGCTTTGTTTCACATTTCATTGCTAGGGATACTCAAGAAAAGAAGAACAACCTAGATAAATCTTCATTGTGATATTTATTTTACACACAGGATAGCAACCTTTGGGTTGTATTGACAATGCAATGATAGAGGTTTGGATGTGACACGAGAATAGAGAATGAGGATAACAGGCTAGTCTCTCTCTATACTAGGCATTTTATAAAAGATGGTCACCCTGCATAGCCATGTCCAGCTCCAATGACTTACAAAGTAAGCAGACAAGATGAAAAAAAAAAAAAGAAAAAAAAAANAAGACAAAAAAAAAAGACAAGAAGGAATATTCAGGTAAATATCTCAGGAAAACTATTAACAACTTGTATGGCAGAAATGCCCATAAATTCCAGTGAAATTCAGGATCCTGTTGTGCTAACTGCTTCAGTGAAAGGCAACAAGAACAAAACTAAACTCAGATTCAATCTGTATAATGTCACTACCCAAATTTGAAGTATTGTTTCCCTGGATTCCCCCTAGTAGGCAGAGAAGAGTATATCCAGGGGACAATTCAGAGGTTAGACAAGTTGAAATGCCTTTTAGAGGTGGCTAATGTTAAGGTGGATCAACCTAGACGTAAAGGGTCATTATCATTCTATAAGAAAAATAAAAAATACATAATATCTGAAAATAATAAAACACAAATTAAAAATACAACTATATTTTGAGTTCATTTGTTTTTGAAGGTAAAATAAAAGATAATGACATAACTCTTTAAATATATTTGAAAATATATTCAATAAATTATCCCTGAAGTTTGTGGCTAGGAAGAGAGACCTTTCTAGCAATAGCTAGTTGAAAATGCTCAAAAGGAAAAAGAACACACTGTGTGTTTTCTGTAACAGATGTTAAGTGCACAATGCTCCACTGAAGAACTGTATCACTCTACTAAATAAAATAGGCTAGGGGCCATTCTTCCCAGATGTTAGTGTGAGGTGCTTTGCATCCAGACTTCTTATTGGTAGTCTCTTGCTTGTTCCTGCAGACTCCTAAACTGTATCTGGGAACTGTTTGGAAGAGTGTTTTTTGGCACAGTCCAAATCTAGGCTAAAAAGCACGAGAGCAAACTAACAGTAGAAGTAATCATGTGCCAGTATGCTGGCACTGTTTAATCTATTAGTACGGAGATAGCCAAATTGGCTACAACTAATTTACCTAC
Organism: Brachypteracias leptosomus; assembly: GCA_013401335.1. NCBI lineage: Eukaryota > Metazoa > Chordata > Aves > Coraciiformes > Brachypteraciidae > Brachypteracias > Brachypteracias leptosomus. The sequence goes on from VYZX01026676.1 coordinate 9,196, forward strand.
AGCTGACTCAAGATTCAAGCTTTTAACCAAGTCATCCAGCTATAAGAATGGTATATGAAAGCATAGGAAACAGGCCCCAAGATTCCCACAGTCTTACTGTAGCACATGTTACGCAGCAGCTAAGCAATCTTGCCTCTACCTAAGTCCACGGTTTCTTTATATATATATATATATATATATGATCCATAACAGAACACTGAATGAATTTGTATCACATGCACTCCCTTATTAAGTCCTTTTTTGGGCCTAACACCAAATACAAAGCACCAATCCTGAACGCAACAAGAAACGCAAAGATGTGGCTCCTGGTATTACTGCTCAAATCCAGGCTACCAGCTCCCCCAGTGGAAAGTTCTCTGCATTGAACTTGAGTCAAGATTTTGTCTACACAAATGCCTGGATCATGATCTTATGGAGACACAAAAATAACCAGAGCACTCACTAACCCCAGAAGGCATTGATGCTGCAATACCATCCATTCCTTGTCAGACTTAACATATTTATTATACAGAACATCTTTGGGAAAGGAGCAGACATCATAGTGATTGGTGAACAAAAGAGGAAAAGAATAAACACAGTACAATGGATATCACTCATGCAGAGTAATTCATCTAACATACAGAAACAAAGAAAATATCCCCAATCAAAACTATCTGCTCCTTAAGCCTAAACATTCAAAAACTTCCCAGCTTTGGAATGTATGTGCATCTCCTCCCTGGGTTTCCTGTGGTTTACATTATCATTTGCAAGGTATATTATGACAACTTATTTACTTTGGGCCATAGCCCTGAGGCATTTGAGTGTCTTTCTTTTCAAAGAATGTCATAAATAAACATGAATAATCTGCATAAAGGGAGATGACTTTATCTTATAACAACTCAGAAGAGCAGGCTGTGCTCCTCCACACTATTCCCTACATATATTTCCTTTTGTCTGATCATGAAGGTGGTAAGCTTTTGTGTGCCTGTTAAATAAATAAACAAACCTTTCCTATTATTCTGTACAGCACTGAATTCACATTCAAACAGCAAGACGTTCACTTAAATTGAATAGTTTATACCAACAAAAGCTACTATTTTACTGTCAGCATTATTTTTCCTATGCTATGCTAACAGATGAGTAATTGTGCAGCCAATAAACAAGCAATTCAATTTAAAACCAGTAGCACTGTCAAACAACAGTTCCTTAACACTACTCTCTGACATCCCCCAGCATTACCTCATAAGGCTATAGACAGAGGACAAGGAAGGTTTTTAGATTAAACAACAGAGACTCATCATAGCCTAGCTCCCAAAATAGCAGAAAAAAAGGCAAAAATAGTTAGACATGCTGATTGTATTGTTATAAGTTAAATTGTATTCAGATGCGAACCCTGATGTGCCAAAAACTTTAAGAGCTGAGCATGAAAGATCAGAAAAATGACATCTGGTATTGGATGCCCCTCCAGACATGACTAATACCATTGGTATTGTGTAGGCTTTGCCCTTCCTAATTTAATAGTCAAATGTAAAGATTAGGCCCCCATAGCTCCTACAGCATCACAAGAGACTGTTTTACTGTATGTCTCTATAAAATTCCCTACTATCCTTCTCCATGGATCTCCACAGATGGGCTGACTTTGAATAGGCATGTATATCTTTCATATTGCTGCGGACAGTTCATCTCATTACTTCCAGCTGGTGGATTTACAACTGAACCCTATGACTCCATCCATTATTAGTGAGAAACAAGGGAAATTTGACCACTAAATATTGATTTTATGCAAGAGCAAGTTTTTATTGCACAGTATGTGACATAAATATTCAGCTAGACCCCCACTTCATTTTCATTAAAGTTGGAGTTATAGCTGTAGATTTCCAGTGCCTTATTAACAGCACAGTCCAAGTATTTTTAAGTCTTTGATTTTTCTTTCATGAATATCATAAAGCAGTCAGTATTAAGAATTTAAAACTTTCTCCTTCCCCGAAGTTAGTCTCTGAAGTCAAGAGCCCAGATCTCATTTTTTTTTCTAACTAGGATGATTCTTTCTCTGTAAGTTTAAATACTTATTGCTGCCATGCCAGACTAGATAGCGGTATTTTTTACCTTTTCATATAGTAAAGTAGAATAAGACTATGCACCTCTGCAGATATAGGCTTCAAAATATTTTGATCTATGAAGTGTATTTGCCCACCCTTCACAGATGGAGAAATTGTGTCATACAAAACCAGCGGGCCTGTTCCAAGCCACAAAGTAAACTGACACAAAGCTAGCACCAGAAGATCATCCTGTCATGTATCCTACACTCTGTGTGACCCAAGACACATGCAGGTAACACGGTCTTCTAAGCTGTTAGCCATGGTTTTGTTATGTGTTAAGGCATGTGATGGCAGCCCTGATGGGATGACTGGAATGACATGGTTGACAACACCAAAGGATCATAGAAATCAAGGTTCACAAGAGAAGCAACATGGAAAATTCTACCATGAAACAACTAGACAAGGGCAGAAATTCAAATGGGTTGGAAATGTAAAGATCAGTGTGACACATCACACGAGGAAGACTTTACCTATTTTAAAATTACTTTTATACTTATTTATTTACTTTACGTTTACTTTATTATTTTGATAATGAAAATATGGGTGCAGTTAATCAGACAAGCTGGAGCACAAAATTAGAGTTGAAATACCATGATAACTCTGCAAATATTTACTCCACAGTAAGTGGATGACAGCTTAAAAAAGACTCCAAAACACAAAGGTTTGAATTTTGTCATATCCTTGGTGTGGAGTAGTAAAGCAGCTCTAACATATAAGGTACAATGCATGAGTCTTGCTCACAGTGTGTTAACGTTGACTTTTTCTTTCCTATAGCAGAACAATGCATTTATTCTTTCTAGTATCTGCTGTAGGAACAGCTCACATTCACTCGGATATTAATTAGCTCTGTATATGGCTGTGAGCCACTAGATTTAACAGCAAATAAATTAAAACTAATATCTGAAAGCCTGCTAGTAAACTATAAAAAGGATACACAAAGGACCCAAAACGTTATCTATGCATCAAATAGAAATGCCATGTTGAATGAGACAGGCTTAACCTGAATATTATCAATACTGAAGAACAAAAAAAGAGAACAAACCTTACAATTCAGAGGTTCGCTTTGGTTTGGCTAAGGACCCAATACTTGAATGTTCATTTGGGTTTCATCCAGACTGCCTGACCATTTTTGATCTTCAGAACTAGCCTGGAAGTCTTGCAAAAACAGGGTATTCTTGTGAAACTTCCAGTAATTTCTCATTCTGGTCGGGTTTGAAATACCGTAAAAGTCGTCTTTTAATATGTGGTATTTCACTGGGTCGTTAAACTCCAAGGACTGTGTCGGTGTTCAATGAATAATACATAAGTATAGTCTTTCAACACTTCCGTTTCCAGTCCTGATCAGACATGGGAAGTGAAGAAGAGTGAAAAAATAAAAGAAATGGTCAACTCAAGTCTCAAAATGTCTTTAACATTTGGGTTTTTGTGGTTTTGAAACCAGAAAAGGAGGCCCCATGGCTGCAGTCACCATCATCACTTAAGAAAAAAAAAATGGGTTTGCTGGCCATGGTCAGAAAAGAGACGATTGCTCAGTATCACATGGTAGAGCCCTTCCAAAATCCTTGCTAATATAGGGATTGAAGTTTTAAGCTAGAGTTGTGAATGACGAAACATATCCCTTAACTTTTAATATCTAAAAGTTCTCAAGCTTAAAAACCAAGCATAACTTTTGAGTCCTTTAGGTTGTTGATGTTTTCACCTTTATTTTCAATAGCTTCTATCATATTTTTTAAATCTTAGCACAAATCTCTAGTTCCTTCTAAACAAAAAGGCAGGTGAGATGACTCTTGTTCCTGCCCTTGTTAGCAAAAGAGGTAAGAGAAGAGGGGAGATCTGCGTGACAGCTGGTCGCCACAACCAACCTGATTTCTAAAGAACAAAATATCTTGAGGTCTTAGACAACTGACATCAGATTTGGGGAGAAGAGTGTGCAAATTGCCCAGGGAAATAATAGCAAATTACGTATAACCTGCATGAGAATTGCTGCAGCCATTATTAAAACTCAAAGGCATGTGATAAATGCATAGAACAAGTCACTATTTCTCTAATTTGTAAGTTGGACACTTTTTATATTATAGATACTTATCCTAGGATCTAAGCAACAAATGTGTCCATTTTGCTTTTGGAACAGAAAATACTGAACCTAATACTGACTTTTTCTCTGATAATACTTGAAATAAGAAAGAAAAATGCAAAGCCCCTGAATTTTTGCACTTATCTTTCAAATTACATTAATTTGTTTTTCCATCTGAAGAAAAAAATCTACACCCAAGGAAAATGAAAAAAATATGGTTTTAAATAGTTTAAGCCATGAATATGAGTCAGTTCTAGTAAATTTTATGATATATTCCATCTAATTAATGTGATTGAATATACTGAAGATATACATTTATACATGTATTAAGGAAGACTATAAAGCATAGTTATGGTTAACATATGCAGAGATATGCACACACATTTGTACAAATGCAGATATTACATTTATTCTGTAGGTTACTTATATATGCTTGTATTGCACTGAAGACAAATATACGTAATGTTATGATTTCTTATACACAAAGAGTAAAATGAAGATAAATATTCACAAAAATACCTATTTATTTTTCCCTTTTATAAGGGAAATGTTTTGACAACCTGACTTCTATAGTAACAGTGTCTATATTAGTGAAACTAACTTGACTGTCTAGCTTGTGTTTTCTGATGCAGCATGCTCGTAGTTGTAGCTGCATATCGAAATGAAACACTCTGGAATAAGTTTTGGAGATTAAAACCGTGTAACACAGTAGACTTTCTCCCATATGAACACAACAAAATATTCATTAACTTTCAATTTTTCACATGCAACAAAAGAAAAGCCTCAGTTCCAAATGTTCTCAAGACAGAGGCTTCACCTTTCAACATGTTGATCATTTAAGAAAATGCATGAGAGGTTCAGTAGTTTAAGTCCTATTGTCTTTTGGAAACAAAGGATGTGACTAGATGACCTCCAAGGAATCTATGTGAGGGAGTTTAAAATATCCCCATCTTATCATTTCACCTGTCATCTTGAATTATGCGTTCCATAAGAAAGTATGCCATTCTGTAGCCTGTTTATCTGAAGTGCTGGGGCCTGGGCGGTGGGCCCTGAGTTGGGATTGACCTATGGATGAGTCACAACCCAGCAACATGTTTTGTTCCCCAAGTGGTTCCCTGAGGCCCCAGAGGCAGAACCTGTCCCGCCTGTGTGAGGCCCCAACTTCCCCCAGGTGATCATGGTTGGGGTGATGGGTGAGGCTAGAGATATATTAACCAAGAACTGACCAGTTTGTGAGAAGAAACAAGGAGCTGATCAGTTTGAAGAGAGCTCCTGTTGGGTCCAGTCAGAAGAGGTCTTACTGGGGCCAATTGAAGTGAATTCCTGTTGGGGGCAGCTTGCTGAGTGCTCTCTCTGTGGTGTGTTCCCCTTTGGCCGATTTGAGATGGAGAAAAGCAAGCAGATAAAGAAGAAAAGATGAAGGTATGCTGAGAGGATGTTGCTGTGCTTGATGTTGACCTGAAGAAGAAGAGAGCTAGCAGCATATTATCATAGTGTTCACTGTCTCAGCCTAAACCCACTGCCATTACAAGCTCTGGTTATTAGACTTTGCACTAAGGAGGGCACATCCTGCTTGCCTGCCTTAGACTGCTGCCTCTGCTGCCAGGTGTAGTGGGTCTGTCTGANTCAGCCAGCAGCCAGGAAACAGTCACACCCTGAACTGCTTCCAGCAGAGTCTTTGGAGTATATCTGACTGTGCCCTTAGGTTTCTCCATCACAACATTTGGTGACTGTGGAATAATGTTCACTTTGTGTCATCTTATTTCTATGCAAAAGAGTTCAAATCTGTTTTATTATTCTTCACTAGGAAATCATTCTGTGCTGCTAAGAGCTCATGTTACCCACTTCCACTCCCTACATCCCCTTTGGTGTGGAGGACTATGGCTCTGTGCACTGTTTCAGAGGGAGCTACAGCATGGTCTTCAAACAGTGAAAGAACACAGTTGCCTGCTTTATTCTCCATGAATGACCACTGACCCAATACTTTTCTTTCTCTCAGGATCTCATTCCTGAATGGGAATGATCAACTCAAAGGTTATCAACTCTATAAATAGAGTTAGGATTGTTACTTTTCCATGTATGTCTCTTTATGTTTACCTATTTTGAAATGTTTGTGGACATTTATTTCTCTATCACTCAGTATTGTGTAATTGCCTTTAGCTTTTTTCAGACAGCATTACCAATTAAATAATTGAGCATCATCAGCAAACTTTGTCAGCTTGCTGTTCACCTCTTCCCTGAATTATCTAAGAAATCCATGCCTGGGCCTGTGCTGCTCAATCCCAAGCACATATTACTGTGGCACTCTATGCATAAACTCCCTTGGTATGAAAAGTACTTTTATTACTATCCATTGTTTCCTAACTTTTAACCAGTTTTTTATCTGTGTGAAAATCTTCCTTCTTATCCTGTGGTGGCTGTGTTTCCTTAGAAGCTTTCGGTGAAATACGTTTTTAGAATTGAAGCATGTGTCCTTGTTTCAGTGAGACAGAATCATAAGTCAGCCATGGTCTGCAGGCCATGAGCAGTTTGGAGTCAGCCAGGGCAGCTGACCCAAGTTGGCCACAGGTGTATCCCATCCCATAAACATCACACTCAGTATAAAGGGGGAAGTTTGCAAAGGATGAGGGGTTTCCTGGCTCTGCTCCTTTTCCTGCTGCTGAGGACTGCCTTCCTGTTTATTGTGACCACCATACATTTCCTGGGCTGAGTATAAATTTGATTACTTTATATTGGCATCAGTATTAGTTTGTCTGTTTCACTAAGTGTGTTTTCATGTCAATCCATGAGCCTCCTTTCCATTTCCAAGTGCTCCTTCTTGGCTGGGGAGGGGTCATTGGATGATAGAACAACTGCTGTAGTTTAGCTCTGGGTATGGGCTAAATGTAGACAACATGTCAATTAAAAAATCCCTTCTAGAAAAAAAATAAGTATTTAAATATGTGTTAACCAAATTCAGAAAATCCTTATTTTCAATTCTGCCTTACTAGCCAGTAGCAAAATCATAGTGCCCTACACTAGACATCTAGAACACTAACAAATAATGATTAATGTATGTGAACATCCATTTTTTTCATCAAGTCTAGACAAAGCCTTTTTTTGGAAGTACCATGCTAGAATGCCGATCACAGCAACCTCACTAACTTGAGATGTGTCCTATAAGCTTGTGTGTGTTTATCCTTCATACTTATGCTCTTTTCATTTCCAGTGAATGACACGTTTCTGGTTCAGGGCTTTGTGATCACCAGGATAAGTAGCGAGCAGTGCAGGCTTTTCCTTTGCATCACCAGCTGATTATATAATAGGTAATGCAGGAAGCAATTTTAGTTTATTATTTCTTCACTTGCCAACATGACTTTGGTGCAACTAATAAAATAAGGAATATTTCTGTGTTCTTTATTATGAATTCAAAACGTAAAAAACATTTTTTAATATAAAATGAAAAGTTATTATGACTTGGCCAATCTGGCATATACCAACTTGTCTTCCTGCTTCTGGTTTTAATAGAAAAGAAAAGGGACATATTACTTTCATAGTAACTTGATTGCCTTACTGGCCAGATCCTTCCTCCAGTTTGTGTAGTAACTGCCCTGTAAATGGTTGTAGTGTTTATGTAGCCAGATGCAGTTAAGTTGTGGTGACTTACATTGGTAGTCATGCCAAATCAAGCTACTAATGAAAATCTATTACTGAGAAATTATAAAGGCTGTGAAAAACTCTGAAAACATAAACATAGAGGAGTGTAAAAATGTGCTACTCTAAGTAGCATCTCACTTGGGTCTTTTAAATACTTCTATCAGACTCCCTCACCAAAACACCAAACAAACCCTCAACTAAAAAAAAAAAGCATGAATTTTTTTAGCTCCAGAAAACTTATTTTTTAAATTGGCTTTACTAAACCTCTACTCAGTCAGTGAGATTTCACAAGTCTTAGTTATAACTCTCTTCCTGTCACCCCAACAACCTGTGAATTTCCACATTTTCCAGCAGATTTAATTTCTGTGACTAAAGGCAGAGTAGCTCACAAGTTTCATGTTGCATTGTTTTAGTTTCCAAGTAATTGTGATTAACTTATTGTGATATACAGTTCATTTTTTTTGGTAACTTTGCCCTTGTGTTGTGGTTTAAGGTTTGAGGAGGGGGAGGGACAGGTGGAGCAGCTATTCCACTCCCCTTCCTGCCACACTCTATAAAAGGACACAGGAAGTTCTGCTCACCCCTTCCTCACTGGGATTGCTGCTGAGGCTGGACTTCTGTGTGGCTGCTACAACTCCATGTGGCTCAGGAGGAATCCAGCAACATCTGAGGATCGGTGTGGTATATATTTGTATATATATCTTCCCTTGATACCTTTGTATATTCCCCTTCCTTTAATATCCCCTTTGTTGTTCCCTGTTAAAAGTTATAATTTTGATTTCCAACTTTGTGTGAGGCCTTCCTTCCTCCCCTGGGAGGGAAGAGGGAGGGGGGAAGAGGAGTGAAACAAATTCTCCGTGGGGGGTTGCCCTGAGCCTTAAAGGGAGACACCTTGTTAGTATAAAGTATCAGAGTGATCTACATATAACTCAACTGTTACTTCTGGTTGTGTTTGTGGTGGTTCACATTCAGAAGTATCAAAAACCCATGGGTATCAACTTAAAAATTTGGGGTTCTCACAGCTGTAAAGTCCCACAGTGTTTCAGAATATACACAGAGTATTTAAATAATGTACAGTGACTGAATTTGCCTTTCTATGAGATCCATGTTCAGAAGCTTCTCAGGCATGGTTTGTTTTTAATGGAATCTGACAAGATATATTGGATCTGCTGTTTTAGGTGAAGGAGATCATTTTATCACCCTCATATCAAGATTCCATTTTAGACAAATGCTTTTGATCTTTGTGTGGTTGGAAACACAAAATGCCGATTGTCCGGTGGGCCACACGACCACAAAACTCTCACTATTGACAAAGACAAAGTAGGTCTACTCCTTTCACTGCAACAATTATGATCTAATGAAAGAATTATACAGTTTTTCACATGAACTGGAACAAAATTATTTTTAAAAAGGACCTTCAAAGATGCTACAGAGGCCTTCAAACCCTCCATAGACCACTGGCAATCCACAGAGTCATCTGTTATTCTCATTTCCAACTAAGAGAAACAAACCAGATGGGAGGAGATGAAGAACAAAAGCAGAAAATGAAAGTGTTTTGTTTTTCAGAAAGGGAAAAACATTTATCACACTCAATACAGTACAAATGGATAAATACTTTCCTAGTATTAATTTTCTATGTAAGCAGACATTGTCATTGCCACAGGGGTATTATGTGAGTGTGTGTAACCAAGGAAGCAACCCACAAAGTTCTGAAGGAGAAGAGGCCTGGTACTGGATACCAGCTCTTTTACAAAGGGATCATCCACATTAATAAATGTTTTAACACTCCTCCCAATGGAATTTGAAGAGAATTTTTAATATCAGTAATTCCAGACAAAATCCTAGTGGCTTACTATGCCCAGTTTGGGGTAATTAAAATTTAATTTCCTTAAATTCTTCTGGCCCAATTTTCCTTCCTCTATACTGAGAAAAAAAAATGAAAACCAAATAATACTTATGTAATAGCTTTCTGTCACTTTAGCCATGAGTTGTAAAGACCAAACATTAAATAGCAAATGCTATTTAGCAATGGGGAAACCAGTCTAAACAAGTTAATGGAATTTTTTTACAGTCTCTGACAGTGATCAATGGTGAGGATGTGGCATATAAAACTATTTGTTAAAAAATGCAGCTTGCTGGGATTTTGTGTGGGATAGCACGTAAGCTGCAAATATCAAGTGTAACCTCTTTTCTTAGGCTACAGGGCACATGTCCCATTGGGACTCCTGTGTTCAGCTGCCAACCGCTCAGACTTTCATATTATAATGCTAACCTGTATCTAAGGCATAGTCCATTTAGGAGTCTCTAACATTCTCCAATTTATTCCAATTGAACTTAGTAGCTGTACAAAGCCACTGTAGCACAAACCAAAGAGAAAAACACAGATCCTGCAGAGTATAAAAACTAATACCTTCTTGAATTTTCCAAAAACACTGAGAACTACGAATGACTTTGTCTCCATAAACGTCTATGTTTGGACACTCAGAAGCCAAAGTAGTCTGCATCATAAGACTCTTCTGAACATCAGCTGAATCTTTTTTTTCCTCTGAGATTCACAGGATAAAATTCTGACTTGATTTGAGAAGAGTTGTCATTTTCAGTGGCCTATGAAACTTTTGATGTCAAGGGTTTTAAGACTACATGGAATTTTGGTGTTTTATTGTTTTGGGGTTTTTTTCCATTTTGAAAACTGAGTGTATATGGAGTTAAATACATCACCAGGACTTCTGGAGGATATAAACCAATGTTATTTTCTATCTATTTCAGTGAGATGCTGCTGTTGGACTCTAGAGTCTCTTGTTCTGGAGCCCAGCTGATTCTTGGTTTTATCCAGTGTGTGAAGAAGCAAGAAAGCACTGACTCTGGTGGCTCAGGATCTCCAGCAGCACACTGCAACTGCATTTATTCTAGTGAACTAAACAGTGCCAGGAATTGTTCCTGGGCATTGAAACTTAATTAGCATTGTTATGATTATGATAAAACCTGAGCATAACAGTCAGTAAGTGATTTAGCTAATACAATTCATATAGGAAACACAATTTCCTATTCAGCTGGAATGTCCTTTGGTCAGCATATAAAGGCATAATATCCTCTGCCATTGCAATGGTAACTTCTGATCAGCTCTCTTCTGTATTTTTTCCAGAATATAGTCCCTCCTTTATCCTATCCCTGTTCTTTATCCTATAGAGCTTTCTGTTCAACTATATAAACATGTATGGTGTTTAAATTAAATCACTTCCAACAACACATGAAGTTCTCTGCTTTTCACAATAGCACTAATTTTTGTGCTATAAGTTAATATAACTTGAAAAAACTTATTAGTCTTACCTGAAGCAGCATGGTGTCTGCTGGAGACATTTTTACAGAAATGGTTACCAACCTTAGCAGCTGCACTATCTATAGCAGTTGCACAGGATATTACAGTGTTCATCACAATAACTAGTATCCAACTGCTTCTTATCTTTAAAGGAAAGAGCAAATTACAGGTTTAATTTGTGCCAACATGGCGCCACTCAGTTCAGTCTGTGTTTGTGCTTAAAAGGGAACTTCACTGAACTAACACACAGATTTAGAATGTTTTGAGACAACTGCTTTTCAAATGGAGTCTGAAAGAATACAGGAGGTCACTTGTGTTAATGGAGCAGATACCACCATCTTTAGTCTGGATAGAGAATGCTGAACCTGAACACAACTGAAGGCTACAAAAGCCGTGTGGACTCCCACTACAAGTCTCCTAGAAGTGTCATTAAGTGCTGCTGGTTTTTGTCAGTGACGTCTAACTTCAAGAGCAAACTAAGTAATCTTAGATAGAATAAGACTATTTACAAGAAGCAAAAGGTTGAAAGCAAAATTTTTAATCACAGCTATGAAGAGTAAATCCTTCCAGGAAAGTTTCTACAGTTGCTTCCATAATCTATTTGCCAAGTCAGATGCAATCTCTTCAAAATTTTAACTTAATTCTGGTGTCTAAATGTGGCCTTAATAGAAGCATTTTCCAAATGTCCTGATTTTGCAACATCTATCCCCCCATCCACCTCTCTCAATTTTTCTGACATCTATAGATTAATTTTCCCTTTTGTAGTACCACTGGTATTGAGTTGGTCACAGGAATACTCTGAAGCCTAGCTGTTTAATAACAGTTAACCACCTGCTTCTGGCAACCTGAATTTCCTGGCACAAGACACACTGTCAGCACTGAATAAATCATTATTGACTGCAATCTTTGAAGGATTAATATCATAGACAGTCATCAAACAAGCACTTCATTGGCATGCTGCAATTATTAGTTTCCACTGCTATAAAATCTTTAGCATCCCAAATACCTGCCACTGAGGCTCCAAAATTGCCTGTCTAAAATGCAATTTTTGACTGATTTGCTTTGTTTTTTGGCATTAACTGAATCCCTTAGCAACTTCTCTGCTTTTCAGTAGTTCTGCAGACTAATAATATTTCTAATCGTATTTTTATATCAGTAAAAACTACACAATGAAGACAGTAAAAAAAAAACAGTAGAAAGCTATTTTTGCTTATATATTTCCTTTTCTATATTTTCCTGCAAGAGGGATAGAACAATCTCTGCATGCAGAAGGAGAATATGGAGAGAATGATAAAGGTCCAACATATCATAGAATCATTAAGGTTGGAAAAGACCTCTGAGATCATCAAGTCCAACCATCAACCCAACACAATAAAAAATGTAAGGGGAATTTTGAGGAAGCGCTGAAAGGAGGGTTGGTGCCATAACAAAGTAAGGGGGTTTGGAATTGTTTGCCTTGCCCTCCATCAGAGAAGCAGAGATTCTACATTTCAACATGTAAATAAGCAGATCCCCACTTAAATAATTTATTCATATTATCTTTTTCTTCTCTAACTAGATGACCCTAGAAGATTTAGGGTTCTTTGAGCACTGGGTGAAACAAAAGGCTGCTATACAGAGCTCCTGTGTCAAACTTACAGCTTTATAAGTAGCCCTCTTCTCATAACACAGCATCATTCATAGTCAAAGAGAAAGCATGATTTGTGATTAGAATTTCAAAAGCTATCATTTAGTCTTCCCAGTTTCTGCCCTTCATCATGGTACCTAAAGGTGGGCTATGCAAATTGCTTCCTTTGCCAGACCATCTTTGGACTATAATATGTCACACAGTGTGAAGTACAACTTCATTCTTTCTGGTGTTCCTCATCCTGTTCATGTGGTTCATTTTAGATGGGTTCGGCTGCATTGACAGTCTTTGCAGCTGGAACGTAAACCAGGAGGGCTTGGCAGGCAAGGCAGAGGAAGGTGAAGAAGCAAGCTCCAGAGATTGTGCTGGGTAATATGGAACAGGCCTGATATGATTTTAATTAGAGCACATGCCACAGGATCATTTACTCACAAAAAATGTTCAAGGATTTGTGGGCTAGAAACCTCTGTTTAGAGGAAACTTCTCTGCCTTAGGCTGCTTCAAGATGTCACTACATTAGCTAGGTTTAAATATGTGTGGCTCATTCCAGATTCAGTGCCCCCGAGTCTTTCTGACATGATAGTCACTTTCTACTCAACTCCTGTCACTAATCAACATGGAAGCTGCTGCAGAGCAGGCCTTGGAGGATATTTAGGGAGAACAGATTAAATAAAGTGAAATCAGAGCAGCTAAGTTTCAAGTTCAATCTCTTTTGATAGCTCTGTATTTTACAGCTTGCTGCCTGCTTCTGACCTTCTAAAAGCAAGTTCCTTCTGTAAATGAGGTTAACACTACTTAATTCAGAAGCACATTGAGCTGAGGAGCTGAGATGTTAAATATCCCTTCATAAGGGATATGGAAGGACTTCAAGTTTCCTACCTCTCTGCATAAATTATTATTATTTATGTCGCAGATAGAAACCTCAGTCAAGAGTTGTCCCTTTACTTCTGACATATCAGAAATCTGTAACAATAGGCAGGGTTTTTTTCTGAGGACCTTACAGAGATGAGAAAAGTGACTAACAGGCTTCTGTTACAGATAAACTAACTCAGGATCAAATTATATGACCAAGATCAAGCAAGAATCCTGTGGCAGTTCCAAGAACTGAGGCCACTTTCTCCTTCCTCCAGCACCATAACCACGAAATCATTTCACTTCTCTAAGATATCAGCAACTCAAATGAACTTAGTGAGAGGGAGCAGTGTAAAGGGAATCATTCCATTTTGCTGCCAGGGTTTAGAAAATGATAACTCTGAAAATAGTAGGTGAGACAAATGTTTTCTTTTTTAAACCCCTTAACTAACTCAATACTTCTGAAAAACTTTAAAATCAGTTTTTCTTTTCCATATCCCACAAATAAAGGTCTAGATTACTGGGAGGTGAGGCATTACTGGTGGAACAAGTCTTTACAGAGACCCTAGGCAGAGGAATGACTAACAGTGAGTACATAGGACTTTTAGAGTACATTCTTTGGAAAGCAGGTTAGTATATAATTTTAAAAAGAATTCTTTTAGCAAGGTCTTATAATTATTAGGGATGTGATTGCTGCAAATCACACAGAATTTTAAAAACAGAACCCGCTGATGATACATGGCTATGTCCCTGGGTCCCTCATATATTCACATAAACGAAAAACAGCTCTTTGGAGTTCACTGAGGTCATGTGGTGAAACTCATCATATTGGGCTTGTGTGGCAAAGTTTTGGTAGAGAAGGGGTGACAGGAGTAGCTTCTGTGAGAAGTTGCTTCAAGCTTCCCCTGTCTGATAGAGCCAATATCAGCTGGCTCCAAGATGGACTCACCACTGGCAAAGCCCGAGCCCATCAGCAATGATGGTAACACCTCTGGGATAACATATTTAAGATGGATGGGGGAAACCCTTGCAACATCAATTGCAGCTGGAGAGAGGAGTGAGAATATGTGAAAGAAATAACTGCAGACACCAAGGTCTGGGAAGAAGGAGGGGCAGGAGGTGCTCCAGGGACTGAAGAAAACATTTCTCTGCAACCCATGGTGAAGACCATGGAGAGGCAGGCTGTACTTCTGCCACCCATGGAGATTAATGGTGCAGCAAATATACATATGCAGCCCATGGAGGACCCCACGCCAGAGTAGGTGGATGCCTGAAGGAGTCTGTGACCCCGTGGGAAGCCCATGCTGTAGCAGGCTCCAGGCAGAACCTATGTACCCATGGAGAAAGGAGCCCACACTGGAGCAGGTTTGCTGTCAGAACTTGTGACTCTGTGGGGGACCCATGCTGGAGCAGTCTGTTCCTGAAAGACTGCACTCCAGAGGGGGAACCCACACTGAAGCAGTTCATGAAGAACCATAGACCATGGGAAGGATTCACGTTAGAGAAGTTAGTGAAGAACTGTCTCCAGTGGGAGAAACCCCTACTGGAGCAGGGGCAGAGTGTGAGGAGAACACTGGCTGAAATGTTTAACAAACTGTCCTTAACCCTCATTCCGTGTCCCCTCTGTGTCACAGGTATAGAAAATTGGGAGTAAAGTTAAGCCAAGGAAGAAAGGAGAGGTGGGGGGAAGATGTTTTTAAGATTTGCATTTATTTCTCATTATGCTGCTCTGATTTGATTAGTAATAAATTTATTTCCTCAAGTCAAGTCTGTTTTTCCCATGACAGTAATTGTTGAGTGATCTTTTCCTGTTCTTATCTCAACCCATGAGTCTTTCATTATGTTTTCTCTCTCCTGTCCAGCTGAGGAGGGAAGTGATAAAGTGGTTTGGTGGGCAGCTGGTGTCCAGCCAGGGTCAACCCACCACACTTGTGAGAGTGGGATACATATCTGCTATGGCTCTATGCATAACACAGTAGCATTTGAAAATAGTAACAATGAAGTAAAAAATGCAGCCGTCAAATATTCTGTTGTTAAAAGATACATGATGAAATGTATTCTTTAGCTCTGGTCTAAGTGTTACAGCACTGCTCTGAAAAAAAAAAAAAGGAACTGGAAGGAACTGAAAAAGTGACACATGCCACTTGCCTCACTGAATGTTATTTTAATACTAATGTGGAAATTTTGCTTTGTGCACAAACACTTTTCTTTAGGGTAGATAAAAAAAAACGCTTGAAGAATTCTGTATCTATTTCACTGGTGATGACAAGTATGTTAATTGCTTGCAGATAACATCTGCTCTAGTGAAATCAAGATGCAGACTCTCACTGGACTGCTAGTGCTACACTTTGCACTTTGTCTAGGAAGTCTACTGCTCTTTGCTAAAGTCTGAAGGGAGCTGAAGTGCCTTTGAATTTTTTGAGAATATTCCAGTAACTGAAACCAAATCCACCAGGAGTCCTGGGTCATTGCAATGTCTCTCTTTGAGCACAGGACTTGCCTTTGAAGCTCAGAGACTTTCACTGACCATGACACCGAAGTGTGCTCTGGCTGAAACAAGTTCATGGTGATTTTCCAACAGCCCTGCATGAGAGAGCCTGATTTCTTTCTGTTTACAGTAGAAGGTGAAGGGCCTCTCCTGCTAGAAAAGCATGAGCCTGGTAAATATAATGTCAGATCTAAGGAACCCTTATCCTCTACAGACCACATTTACAATTTTACAGTGCGTGTATGCAGACCTTGCCTTGAAGTTACTCACCAGATGTGCCTATTGAGTCTGTCAATCACAGTGTTGAAGAAGCATCTTCCAACTGTTACCATTCCCTACTTCTCACCATGCATTTGTATATGGGTGCTTTAGTAAACTTGCAGCTTCCCTAAAATATTTGAATCTAATTAGCTCTCCACCATGAGGAAAAATTTCTGGCAATCTGTTATTGCAATAGCATTTATGAGGTAGCAAGGGACAAACAACTCCCACTCATCCTTAAGAGCAGACCATTATTAAAATTCTAAAGACACAATGAAGAGCAAGTAGAGGTCAATATGCAATTGTATGCTTAATAGAGCTTGTTCTGTGCCAGTCGGATTCCCACCAGGAATAAAGTTCAACCATATACTGAGGGATGTTGCCAAGAGTTGTGCTGTCTGGGGGGAAAAAATAAAAAAAAAAAAAGGCCTTTTTTGTTTTTATTGAATTGTTTTCCAAGCTCTATGTGTAGGGATAATCAACTGCACAAATATAGGATGGATAAAAAATATAAAGCAGCTGAGTTACAGAAGAGGAGCTTATAGTGGATTGTATATAAGATCTACTCTGTATCTATGTATGGAAATAAATCTCTATCACATTTATCACAGATCATTAAGTGAACATAAGCTAATGGTCTTTTCCTATTACAACAAAGTGAAATTCTCTTACTGAGCTGTAAAAAAAAAAGGTAATGCTTACAAACCCTAGACTTTGGTTCTTCTGCTTTGGGCACTGTTGGCAAGGCTGTAGTGGAAGTAATTGCATTCATCTCATGAAGCCTAATTAAAGAAGGTTGTGGATTGACTGGAGTGACCTCTGAAAACAGCAGCAAGGTTTATCAGAGGTTTTTAAACATATAGAAATATTGAAGGAATTGGAGTCATATTCTCCTGAGGAGAAACTAGGGGAAACACAGTGATGATTTAAATGCATGTAGGACAGCTATGAAGAGAGAGGTAATATACTGTTCTTCATGTTCAATAAGGATTAGACAAGGGGCTGCAAGCTAATCTCACAGCTAGAGGGATTTCAATTCAAAACCAGAGAAAACTTTCTAACAGGAATAACTGTGAAGTCCTGGAACAAATTGATGTGAAGGTCTGTGAAATCTTTATTACTATGTATTGAAGAAGAGGCTGAGCCTTCTCTGTCTGGTGATGCAGCTGCTCCTGCAATGGAGTAAAGAGATGGTTTTAAAGAGTTCTCAAAGCTATTGGCAGGCTTTTTTAGTACAACTTGACAAAACAAGAGCCACTTAAGGGAAAAGATCTTTTTTTTTTTATAAGGTATTCCTAAGAATTCTAACCAGCTTCATCCTCAAGGGAAGCTAAACAGCAGGTTCCTCTTCTCATTAAATTGCTGTAGCAACAGCAGAATCATTTCTCTTTTTAACCTTGTGCCAGCCAAAGTTTTGAGGTAGTTCTAGCTACATCTTTTCCTCAAAACAAGCACATCAAGATGATTTTTAAACTATAAAACTAAATTTCATTTGACTACATAACAAAACAAAATATCTTTTTGAAAAGTAAAAATTTCAATCTGCTGGGAATGACAAAATAAAAAGAAAATAAATCTTTCTGTGTCCCCTTACCTACTGTGCCATTACAGTGGTGGTGGGGGATCCTTTCCCCCAGTGTTCTCTCAGCTTAGGAATGTTTAACAGCTTCCTGGGATGCAATAAATTACACACATTCCCTCTGTGTCCCTTGATAAAGTCAGTCGCCTTCCCTCACAGCTGAGGTATGTCTGCCCACTGCTCCTCTGAGGACCGGCACAGTGCCCACTCATGCTTCTGGCTTCCAGTCATCCTTGCACTCCTCACCCCAGCCATGCACACCCAGCCTTCTTTCCCAACATGGCTTGGGCTGCTTTGTCCCTGGGGAGGGATGTCCTTCTACCTTCTGGGGCTCCCATCCATACCCCAACAATCACCACCAGAACCAGGGAAAAGGCATCTTTTCTCCCTGCTGTCAGGTGCAGCTCTTTCAAGAAGCACAGTACCTCGCATGGGGTAAATGAATGAAATAGCTCCCATCTGTCACAGCAAGATAAGCCTTCTGGGATCACACCTACTCTCAACAACAAAAGGCTTTCTGCTATATTTTACCTCTTGCTTTGTTTTCACATCATTTTTCTTTTGGGTTTTACCTAAAGGAAAGCTGGAAAGTTTCCCTCAGCAGTTTCCCTGTACTGGTCTGCTATCAGAATGGACAGAGGAAAGGTTTTACAATAATCCCAAATTTGCCAAATGTTGCAGAACAGGGATTGTGGAGAGGTGGGACAACAGCTGAATTGTATTTTGGGCCATCCAAAAATTTTGCATTAAGTCAGTCATGTGATGTGACAACATTCCTTTATCTGCAGAAACCCTCCACTTCTGCCCTGTAGGCACTGTTTAAAAGCCTTCTCATGAACAAAGACCTCAGGTCTCAACAATATAGAGAATCTCAGATATAGTTGAAAATTAAAAAGAAAAACAAACTAAAACAAATTAAGGCTAAATTAAAATAAAATGAAGGTCAAAAGATTAATCAGAGAGAGATTTCGGAGCTGGTTACACAGTTTACAAGACAGTCAATGAGGTTTGTCAATACAGATAACTGAAAGCAAGAAAATGGTGTGGTTTTTTTCAGAAAAGGGTAGTATCAGTCACTTCTTGTTCTAGAATGCAACTCTGGAATTTCTTAGCTGGTTTTGGTACAAGACATATTTCACTCCTAACTTTGTAATAGTTTAATAACATGAAAATTTCCAGTCTTTATACAGAGGAATGAAGGGTTTATTTTTATTTTATTCATTATAATGCATCAGAGTTTCATTGAATTTCATATATTTTTCATAGTTTCATAAAATGAAAGCCTAAAATTAGGCTTTTGAGTGTGTAAAAAAGAATCTACTCAGTTTTGTAGAAGTGCTTATCACCCAGCAATGCTTACCAAGGGCATTCAGCATCTGTTGGATGCAGAACATTTATTTGCTCAAACCTGTGGCCACTTAAAGCCTAAATTAAGGTATCCCTGTCCAAAAATCTTGTAAAAGCTGTTACAGGTTCCCTGTCTACCAAAAATGTTTTTCTAGTTCACTCCATCTGTGTTTTTTTTTCTTCAATTCCGTATGAACATAACTAGCTGTAATCAGATGTTGAAACTACTTTCTCCAATACTGAGTTTCAATTTCTGTAGTTTCAACAAACTTTATTCTTCAGGTTAAAATAAAGATATTCTTTTTAAAGCTTTTATTACTCTGACTCCCTCTCTCCTTTCACAGTTTTTTTAAAATAGGAAAAGTTCTGCAACCTAGTAGATTTACCTACAGACAGGAAGGTTACTGTTATCTACTCCCCAACAAGAGAAAATTTGGAATGTAAAAAAATATTTCTATTTTTGTATATTTGTATAACCACACAGACATCCTAATGCTTTTTTTAAAATGTAATGTTTACATTATATTGAAACAGAGAAACACAATTATATAATTGACATCTGTGTTAGTTTAAACTGACACACGCCTTGATGCCAGTGTAGCCATTACTAACATCACAGAAAAGAGGGAATAACTGTCTGATTGCAAACAAGCCATAAAAAGGCTATATACTTAGTAAAGTTCTACTGAAAAAGAACACGCTGTTTTCCATTGAAACACTGTAAACCCCAAAATCATTCAGTCATTTTCAATTATGTCCTTCCAGTTGCTTCTTTGTGACAGTCTTACGAGATTGGCAGAACTGCCTTTTATTCTGTTTAGTTTGGGGGCAGGGACATTATAGTTGGTCTTTTTTTTTCCTTCTTATCCCTACCTAGATATTGTAGAGATCTCTCACATACACAGCTTAATGACTAATATCATCCTAGTTTCTTAATTTGGAAATAATAAAGCCTGTGTTTCAACAGCACCAATAAATGCAAGAGCATCCATAGCTAGGGACTCCTCAGTTTAGAGAAGATCCATGATACACTCTACCATAAGATTAATTGGTCTGATGAGTCAGCAGACAGTTCATCTCTGAGGCTGCCCTTCTCTAATAATTTACCCAGAGAAATAACCTTTGAAGGATTTCTCAGCAGTCCTTTTGCCAATGTTATCTGTTCACACCTACTGGAACTCAAAACTAAAGAGCTGGTGGCAAATTACACTTATTAAAACAGCCAGAAAAGTTAATGCCAAAACTAGGAAGGAGAGAGGGAAGGAGGGAAATAAGGAGCAAACATTCTTTTGGGTAAAACTGCCACTGACTTAAGATCATAAACTGACCCTTGTGGTATCTGCTTAGAAGTCTGAAAGCAAGACATCTCTAGGCAAGCAGACCTGAAGATCATTTATATATGTCAGGTGTGGAGACAGAAATCAAAAAGTATTAGTGAGAAATAAAAAAATATCAAAGAGTATATACATATACAGAATATATAGAGAGTCTTCCCAGAGATTCTAGTGTGCACTAACTTTGTAATAGAGTGTGAAAGGACTTCTGTTTTAAAGCTGTAGGATTTAAGAAGGCTCCAGACTACACTTGAAGAACCATTTGAAAGGTGGTGAATGCACTGGGATTATATTCCCCCCTTCTTGATTGCCTGACAATATGCCTCCTATTTAAGGAAAATTGCATGTTTTCAGTGTCAGTTATTCACTGATAAACTGCTTTACAGATGGTGATGAAACAATTTGGCAATCATTTTCTGCAAGCCACGAAAAGAAAAGAAAAATGCGCTATTCCCAGCTCATTAATACTTTCAATCATTCCGTCTTACTAGAAAGAATATCCCTAGCTGCTTGCTTCAGAAGGAAAGTGTCAAGATTTATTTTAGGTGGCATAAAAGTTTAGAATAGAACATAACAAAAAAGCAAAAAGTACCATGGAGCAGAGGAAGGTGGAAGACCAAAAAGGACACACTAGAAAGAAAAGAGGGAAACTTGTGTCCTATGGGTGTTGTCAGGAAGAGCAAAGCTGTCCCACTAACCATACCTCAACTGCTTTACAGTTGATATTGCAGTCACTCCCATGAGAAGATCTTGAGGACTTGGAAGAAGATATAGAGTTTCTACAGAGGTGCAGAATCCATTTCATGTTAAAAGTAACCATCATGATGAAAGGGAAAACATAAATGGAAATGCTCCTGGCCTGCCCAGAAAAGTAGACCACTCAGGAAAGGTTCGGTTAGTAAGTGGAGAGCTAAATAAAGCAAAGGGATCTTGGAATGAAAATAAAAGAACAAAACAAGAAAGGTCAAAGTTAAAATTATTAACAAAGTTCCTCAGTGAAAGTGTTGAGGGTGGCTCTAAGTAATACTTGAATTTATGACCATGAGACTTTTTTTCCACAAAAATGTGAGTATCACAATGTAACTTGATGATGAAAAATAGGAGGCGATGTCTGGTCACAATCTGGTTGCAATTTATAACAGAGGAATTAAACAATTCAAGATTAGATAAAGAACTGTATGGACTAAAGTGAACTACTTGTCAGGTGGGCAAACGCTTGAATTTTATATATATATACACACATATGTCTACTCGGCCTCAACACCGTATTGCAACTGCTCTGCTGAAAGTTTTCACCTACCAATAGGCATATATGCCTTTAAGGGAGCTCCAAGAAAAACCTATAGAGTCATAACAGTTATCATCTCCTACCTGACCATCACCAAACTCCATCTAGTTTAGTTGAAATTGCTGCTTTGCTTCAATTTTTACTAGACAGTTCCTCCAAAACTGTGAGTGTCATGCTTAAAATATATAATTAAATTCTTAGCCTAACGTTTTTCTTGAACAATTTATATTCCATTTGTCCTTGGACTCATATTTTGACAGTAATCCTGGGCCTAATTCATTGTTTGCTTCTTAAAACATACCCAAAGACTTTGATTAATGCTAAGAACTGAGTGGAACAGAGTTTCAGAGTTGGCTCAGAAAGCTACACCTCCCCCAGTGCCTAGGTCCTGGTAAATGGCACCCATATGATACACTGCTCTGGTCTTCTCATACATCTTTAACCCCACTGCAGACCTGCTCCTGAATCCATCTCTCATCCACAACCAGGCCTGTACTGTTTGTATAACCAGTATGAGGAAACTAAGAAGCAGGAGCAAGGGAAGATTTTAGACAAAAGCTATAATTTGAAACATAATACAAGATACAGAATAGCTCTACTGTTATTGTTACAATAAATTTCCTTATTCAGTGTTAGACAAAAGCTGCTGACCATTTTTCAGGCAGATTTATTCCAATATAAGTGCATTCTGAACAGCTCCAAATTCCACTTATATAAGGCAAATCAGTCCATAAAGCCAACTCCTTGTTTAAGCTCAAATTTTTAATTTTCTTCCTTAAATGCCATTTCAGCTTCAGTCTGTAATAACTAGGAGTCTGTTATGGACCACTATCTTTTTGCACAGCAAATGTATCATAACTTTACAGAGTTTTTGTGTAATCCAGCAGAAACAGAAAGAAGCAAAAACTTAAAAGACTATTTCTGGCTTATATTATCACTAAATACTAAAATCCACTTCTAGCCATTAATAAATCACATTGCATTGCACTCAGAGGGTTCTATCAATACTCACACAGCATAGAACACTTGTTTTGAAGGTAATGAAGCATGAAGCTATCCAAAAATTTTTGAAAACTCAAAGCTATTAATTCTTGAAGTGACTTTTTAAAGTGAATTTTTTTTTTTTTTCCGCTTATACCTAATACATGATAGTGTGATCTGGGAGGCTGTAAAGCCTTGATCAGCATTCTTTGGGAAGATTTGGATATTTCCTTAATGTGTTGCATCTAATATCTCTGCTTCTAGTTTACTAAGACCCAGATGAGGTAACCTCACGCTGTACAGTTCAAATATTTTTACATGCTGCCGGCGTCCTCAGTTTGGTGGAAATTACAGCAGCTTGAGAAATGCTGCTTTCAGATTCAGTTTCATAGTTTTCATTTTGTGATTGCTTGTTTAAATATTTATTTTTCTGTGAAGAGTTTTCAGAAGGAAAACTAGGAGGCCAGCATATGGGTATGAAAAAGGTTAAAATGGATATAAAATGAACACCTAAAGTTAGATAAACAACAAAGTTATTCTTTCAACATGGACTGCATCCATTCCCATACAGTAGGACTAGGAGGGATGATCTAGGTCGTTGTTTTCTCAGGAAACCATGACATAAAATCTAATTCATACAGTCAAAACATTTCATCAGAAATTGATCAGTAGGTTCGTACCTTTCCACACTGTCAGAAAGAACAATGTGAGAAAATAAAACATACTTCAATAAAACATGAGCCACATGGGAAATGATTTCCTAAAATTAAGCTCAGGATTAGGAGTATCAAATAAAAAAGTTGCCAACCAAAGGGAATAAATGACTAGGAAAGCACTTAAAACAGCAAAGAACTGAAAATCACCAGGACCTGTTATCATCCATGGTTTTGGTATAGTTATTTGGGTGCCTGCACAAGGTATTAACAAAGCCCCATTACATAGTTCTACAAGGACGTACCAGTGAATGGATGACACATATAAAAAAAACCCAAATTTTATAGTACTGACCAACCAAATGTTAGTCTCCAGCTGTGTGGAGATCATTCATATTTATGATGCCAAACCTAACCTCTGACCATTTAGTCAACCAAAAGGGATAAAAATGAAATACAGGAAGTGTAATAGCTCAAATTTTGATTCACAAGTTCATTGTGGAGATTGCTAAATGTAAGAAAAGAGTCTGTCAATTAAAAAATGCCTATGATTCAATCACATATTCATGGTTATGAAAAGTTCAGGATTGCAAACAGCTTCTATAAATGCCTACATCTTCTGTCATTCTGTCCTCCAAACCAAAACCACCTTGGTTAATAGTGAGTTACTCCCATCCCCCAAAACACTGAAGGGTGTTGAGCTACTGTCATTCCTTTTCATTACCAGGAGCTGGGAATGGATCATGGCTTTCTCATTTTTACATGCTTATACAGACTATTGCTTCCAAATTATACATATATTTGTACAACACACAGCTTTTGGTATGTTCAAATCCCACCCCAGCTACCTGCAAGGGGGATGTCTTTCATAAAAACTAAATGTTTTGTTTACAGCCAAAGTAAATAGCAACCTAATTGTTTGAGAGTCTCTGTTTCCTGGCCAGGAGATGTCCCAGAGGACACTGCTATCTTCAAAGCTGAAGTGCTGTAGTCACTTGGGAAATAAACATTAAAAACTGACAGCCTGGTTAAGAGCTGAACTTGTGAATAACCAGAAACTCATTGCATGAACATTTGAAAATAAATAGGCTCATCAAGGGGAAAAGACACACAGAAGTACAAGATTGTCTTGAGAGCAAGATCATGGGACCATGCCAAGATAAGAACTGGTTTGCAGCTAAAATGACCATGTGGGCATCCTGACATCACATTGTATGGATGTTACACAGTGAGTCTCTTGGATTTGAACTGATTGTTTGAGGGTGTCATGAGGGCCAGTGGCTTCTTTGGGTCAGACGCTGAAAGCCATGGAGTTCCGTAAACTGGAAAGTGGATGGGCAGGACCCTGGTGGTGAGGTCCTGCTTGGCTGCCCCCTGCCAGGGAGCAGGGCAGCTGGAGGGCAGCAAATACAGCCCCAGACCTGGACGTTGAGCATCTCCTTGGGAATGGGCTGAGGATGGGCTGGGATGCAGGCTTGTGGGTGAGCCTGGGCATGGCTGTGGGCACCTGGAAACAAGCCTTGCTGTGGCATCACTGAAACAGGGGCTGACTGCTTGGGGGCTGAAACGGCGTCCTGGTCTGTAAGTAGGGTTGGGGCAACCCTGGTGGGGCTGGACAACATCAGTGAGGACTGTGGAGCCCCGATCTGCTGATATCTATATTTAATTTTACCTGACTTTATCTCAATTTATTTTATTTTTCAAACTGATTATTGTAATAAATGACATCTTAATAAAATAAATTTGTTACCTTTATCTTAATGTTTTTCCAGCCATATGAGTGATTTCAGGATGCCTCAGAAAACCTATTTTCCAAAGGACTGTCTGTCCATGGTGGCAATCTACTGCTGCTCTACTGTTGTACTGCCCAGCTCCCACTGCATGATCAAGGCTATTAAAGAAGCAGCAGGATATTCCTTCACCAACCTAAATTTTACAGTCAAAAGGAGAGGTGAATGGAAAGAGTCATGTAAGCTAAGGGGTACTGGTGAGTACTCTTTATGAGTCCTGAAGAGGACTTAGATCTAGGAAAGGCTGTGTTCTGTCAAAATGTTCTAATGTCAAACAAAATCCTTCAGTGACCTTATAAGAAATGGGCAAAGACAGAATTTTGGAAAAAGTCACAAAGAAACAAATTATATGAATAAATAAGAATGCATTAGTCTTTCTTAATAAATCTCAAATCATTCAACAATAACAGTAGTCTTGCCCTCTACAAACAGGTGAAAGCCTACACCAAACTTGTCTCATCCAGGGATACCTCATCCCCAGTGGCAGTGCTGGAAGCCATGCTGTTCTTTGCACATTGCATTGCACTGTTCTTCCCTTAAAGCTTCTCCTTTTCTACAGTGGGCTCTGTAACCTGCAGATGAATGCCATTCAGCATTGAATTTTTATGAATACAATACTCTTTTGTGATAGTTCAAAGTGCCAAGAATAGGGTGTATGAACATGTAGACAACACTGATCTGTTTCTGAAGGGCAAATCTACATGGAGCCAAAATTTTAGTCTGAAGAAACTTCATAGTTTTCCAAGGCCACCCAGAAGCAGAATTAATGAGTGTTTTTAGTACATTTTCTTATGTGCATCTACAGCAATGGCTCTTCCGTGAATGAATAGAAAATAAATCTCAGGCATGCTGCAGAAAGTCCACTTCACAGAGAGAGATTAATTTCATGTATATTTTGAGATATACTATTTTAAAAGGAATTGTCTTAACTTTAAATAATTTAGACTTCAAAAGTTAAGGTGCTCATTTTGGAGAACAACTGTCACAGTGCAAATCCTATTTAATTAATTTAGACAATAATAGACAAATATAGAATATAAATAAATAAATTATATTTATCTAGCAGCTACTGTCCTTTCCTGGTATGTTCTACCTGATTGAAGTTGTCATAAAATATTGCAAATAATTATTTGATGATTGTTGTACTGTATTACCTTTCTTATTGTTATTTTTGACATTTTTTCCTGTGCTTTAGTAGCCTTAGTAGATGATCTGTTAGAGCATGTATTTTTCTCCCAACTTTCATGTGTTTTAACAATTGTATAACAAAAGCCTACTTCACATAGCACTGAGAAACTTTCCCTCATAGAGGTCGAAGCAAGAGGTACGGGCTGACAGACTCATCTCTGTGTCTTCTGATATTATTCATTGTGGAATCCCGGGCCAACGCTAGTCTCCATGGTCTTTTCAGTTTACATTCCTTGTTCTGGAAGATGCCAAGAAACAGCAAGAAAGCATTTATTAAATTAGACAGGGAGACATTACAAAACAGGAAGGGAGCTGGATGGATGAGTATTTATCTTTAGAAGGTCCCAGTAAAAAGATTTGCTCAAATTGCTGGAGATTGTTCAGTTTAGTAGGCTACAGGCTCCTACCACACTTCAGTTAGCTAAGCTCCACTTCTTCAATTGCTTGTGCACTTGCAGCCTTTGTGAAGGTACAAAGAAGTGGGGTTACTATACAAGTGCAAAGGGGTGAACTTATTGTTTATTTGTCATCTGTGGGAAACTGTTCCCAATAAAGTGACACTCAAAGAGAGGGTGATAGGTTTTTCTCATTTAAGGTCTTCCTTTTTTTCAAACAGGTAAAAGATACAATATGTAAAACGTCAATTTTGAGCTCAGCTGAAATGAAATCTCTATCATTCTAAACTCAGAATGAAAGATTACTTTCTACGGGCTTTATTCAACAAAGGGTCCAGTTTTTGTGGTTTTGGCAATGGTTTTCTTGAGGGCTTCGATGGTTTAATTTTCACTAAGCTGAAGTCTCAATCACGACCCAAAAGTTTCTCCACACCTCTCCCTTGAGAATCTGGAGATTCTGACAGCGTTTCTCTACTAGTATTGAAAAGATGTCATGATCCCAAAGCACACAGTTTTGCTTTATATTTACTCATATCCACAGTCTACCTTAACTCTGTCTTGGCATTGATCAAGTGTTAAAGTTAGCATATATATGCTTAAAAAAAAAGCAAGAAATAAGAAGCTACTTTCTGTTGTGAAGATGTATGGGTAGAATCAAATATCAGTAACATAAAGTTGAAAAAAAAAGTAATTTCATAAATGATGTAATATCTGCAAACTAGCTTTCTAAACACAAAAAATACAGAGTAAAAGTTAAACTTAAAAACCCCAAATACATTAGTATGTGGAAATATAAGTGAGATACCAAAGCAATTGTGAATTTACTTATCTTATAGGGTCCCACTACACTTCTTTTGGTCATGTCTCCTCTTTAGATTATCTGCATACACTGTACTATAAAATTCAATTATGACAAAGGTATTCCAGAGTTTTTAATACCAGATTAAAAAAAAAGAAACTAAAATACCTTCAGTTTTCCAAGTGTTGCTTAATTGCAAGAAAAAAAACCCAAAACATTTTGGTTGTCTCTTTGTAACAAAGTATTATAATAATTCTGCTACCTCATCTCAGTTTCTGAGGTTCAGGGTGATGAGAAATGCATAATGTCCAGTAGGTAATTTATTCTGCACAGGATATGCAGGATTTCAACAAGCTGTAGCAGTTGTCTGGAGCCATACACTGAGTAGCAAAGATATAATTAAACACACAATATTTTTCCCTGTTTGCATCTAGAAGGTAGCAGTGGTATCTTAAGATGCAGGAGCATAAGCAAATCACCATGGAGAAAGCTCAGGCCTTGCAATAGTTGCTCACAAACATGCACTGTGCATCATCCCACATTTATCCCAGGGTACAAGAACACATGTAAAGGATTATTGTGAAGAATAGCTTTTGTGCTGCAAATTGTCATCTAACCTTATCATATTTGTTGATGTGCCAGTGTCTTGTGACTGGATGGAAAGAGGTGAATTGGTTAAGAGGATCTATAAGACCTACTATTTACTCAGAAAGCAATGATCTGAATTTACCCAGTTAAGTCCCTTTGGGGATTTTAAGAACAACATGCATCATTCTAAGTTTCTCAATGATCCTTCCCAAGGAACGGCAATTTCTTTGTGGTTTCTTCAGATAGAGGAAAGAAGGGTATCACTTAAAGGTTAATGGAGAGATGAAAGATTTACCCTGATCAACTACAGATAGACAGAAGATGTTACAGGTGCACATTGCAATAGGTCTCTTTAGAAGCTCAGGAATATGAAAGAAATGTTGGAAAAAATGCTTACAGTGAAGTCAAAGGACATCAGAGACAAACAGTATGGAAGTAGACAATAGGAGGAGAACTTGCCATGAGTGGCATTTATGTCAGTACTAACTGTTATGAATCTTTGATTATGGATCTAGAACTGGCAGATTCAGGTGAGTTAAACATGTGCTATAGTTTAAGTGATAGTCCATATGAAATACATATTAAGAAAAAAAAATGGGACATTCTATCCATGTGGCTATAGACATAGATTGGTACATGAGGCGGAGAAAGTGGCAGAAATTAGTTTATTTCAGCACTGAAGAAGGTGGAAGCACATTTGGCACAAGTAGATTTACCTGGGGAAGCTGCAATACAAGACAGGATACACACAGTGGTCATCATATGAGAAAGAGTAACACCTCACAGATGCATATAACATCAGTTACTGGGGAATTGTATGGGACTTCCACCCACAACACCCACACACAAAGAAGCTGTAGGAGATACTGCTCTATTGTAAGTGTCCCCACCACAACTACAGCCCTCTCCAAAGTTAAATATCTTTCTCTCCAACAAATACAAAAAAAGTAACAATGTAACTTTCTCTAATTTCAGAATACTGAATTACTCCAGTCATATTACCAGTAGAGTGTAGATGAAGGACAAAACAGTGGAAGTGATCCAACAAAAGCTAAACACAAACTTATCACATTACAGTCTAAATTTCAGTGCAGTAGAATGTGAAGTAATGAAACAACTGATTCCTAACAGGAGCATATTGCAATACTGAATGCTTGAGTTCTAATAGAAATGAGAATACAACACGTCTTGAGTGCAAGATACTAAAGTAAAAATATCAGTTAGCCAAATCTCCTTGGCAATGTGTAGGCTCTCCCTTCCCTTCCCTTCCCTNCTTCCATTCTCCTTTCCTTTCTCCTTTTTGAAAAATGGCTTTGTAATTGAGAGCAGAGCAGCCAAGGCTGGACTGCATTAGGTGGAGCTGTTTGTGATAGCCTGGGTGTTTTCAGTAAGTAGTTCAGTAGTGGGTGTAAGTCTCCATCACCTGGCTCAGCTGCACAGGATGGGAGGGAACGTCTTCTCAGGCACACTGGAAGTGTAATAGTTTGAACAAAACCATACACCAAAACTCCTGTCTCAATGCGGTTGGAAACTTTGTTGTACATCAGGAGAAATCCAGACAAAAGGGCAGTTCCAAGAGAGACACTACAATGGCAGCCTAATGCAGTGTGACAGGGTGAAATATAATCTGTAGTAATAATTTGCTGTATTATCAAAATCTTGCCAGGTAGCTGATGGTTCTATTAGAAGTGGACAATTTCAAGACCCACAAGTAGTATGCTACACAGCATCAGTTAACACCTGCTCATCTTTAGTTTTTATAGGACGATTTTCACAATTTAAATAGCAAAGAGGGTTCTAGTTTTCCTTCTAGCTAATGAAACAGGTGCTCCATCCATTTAAAAACAAATGTTTCATTCTACTAATTGACTCAAGATCAGCAAAATCCATCCATCCATCCCAAGAATCTTCATTGCTCTTCTTTTGAGTTTTTACAAGAGTTGTAAAAAAGTCATTACTTCTCATAGCATAAAAATATTTTCCCATTAAAACAGTGGCCTGCTTTTAATAAATCCCAAAGTTATTGTTGGCTCTGGATTTCCAATGTGTAACCAAATGAATATTTTTTTTGTGTGCAAGTCATGAAACTTAATATACTCTGTAAAACTGTTCAAATCCTTCAACAACGCATTTAGTCTATGCAGATGTCAAGAGAGACAAAGCTGTATTTTAAACTATTATATAGCTATGATTTACATCTCTTCCATTATTATTATCTCCGTAAGTAGGAGAGGTTGTATTGGCAATATTTCTACTGGGTTGTTGTGAAAAGGGAAATTCGTCCTCCTCGCTATCAAGAAGATAACCGACTTCAGAGCTTTACCTGCAACTGTGATACATTTTATCAGATAGGTAATAGCAATATATAGGGGAACATTTTTTCTTTGTTTTGCACCTTAGTCAGGTAAGTTATTGGTAATCTGACAAGTTTTCTCAAGCTAAACTTTGATCCACTAAAGTAAAAGGAAATATAGTCATTGTATTTGATACTTCTGTGATTACACTCCATGTTTTTAAAGCAAAAATGATATTCCAAAAAGATCTGTGTCAGGTATTCATTTCTGCACCTGAAGGAAGAACAGGTTTGACTGTGCTCTCAGCTTCATTCCACAGGCAAGGTTCTTCATTGAACCATGGCAAAATATTTCACTGATGGTTTTCTTTCATGACCAAGATATTTCATATTTACAATGTAAAATATATTTCATGTAATTTTATTATGGCTCTTGTTCAAGAAAGCACCCTTGTTCTGGAGCAATATACAAATCACAGCTCTCTTGCGCTGCATGCCCCACCATTTCTGAGTGCTTCAGCAAATGACTGGCACTCAGCACTTCCCTGGGAACCCACACTGTGGTGTGTTTAACCAAAATTAATAGAGTAATTATAGTAAGGGATTTACCTATGCCTAAGTGACATAAATGCAGAGAATCGCTTTAGCAGTCTCCAGCTCAGGTGTGACAATGATTTAGCATACTAAGATACTACTATCACCATTACTTGTTTGGGCTTTTAAAAAATAAAATAGCCGTCTGTTGTGTGTAATGCTGGACTCAGTACCATCACAGATACAGCCAAAAATTGACAGCCAGCTCAACAGTAGGCTCCTTTTGAGATGCCTCTCTGGATCGTCACAACTTAGATAGGAGCTAACAATCTTTTTTTCTCAGAGCTGGGAGCTTCTGTACCTTCAAAGGCATCTAGTTTACAGCGTCTTGGGAACATGCAGGATGAGAATAGACATACAACTGATCTTCAACAGCACTCTGCTAGAGGCTGTCATAGGATTATAGAGTGTTCTAATGGCCTTCCTGAAGAAGGACATCTAACACTTATGCAGGTTCCATTTTAGGTGCCAAGCAGGCATGCTGCATCTTCCCTGACAAGCCTGAAAAGACAGCAGAACTAAATTACCCATATGTCTTTATAGTTAGCTATGCTATTGACAACCCCATGTTTCAGAAATTGCAAGGCCTAAGGGGATCATCATGATTATAATGATTATAGAAACTTACTAATAACATGAAAGTGTTAAAGAAACTATCTGGGTAGTTTTACATCAAGCTCATAACCCTTCATTGAACTGTGTATGTATTTTAGAAAAGTATCTAGAGGCTTTAGATGATACAGAGCATACCCAAATTGGGAGAGAGAATCTCAGAATATAAGCCTTGCCAAGGGTTGTTATCAGTATAAGGTGAAAAGATGTGCTGCTTGAAAGGGTGTTTTACAACAGAAACCTACCTGCAACTTTACAGTACATCTAGGACTGGCTGTAGGGCTGTCCATCTACAATGTGGAATGCATCCCCTTGAGTTGGGTTGGCTTGAGTACATCTCCTCTCCCTCATGTGGCTACTCCCTTGTGCTTGTCATCACATGATATCTACATAGAGAAAGGCTGTCCGGTTCCCAAATTCAGAAAGAAAGACATAATTATTGATTAAATAACTTAAAATGTCATTTTGAAACAGATTTCCACTTTTATGTTTCTGAAATCCTTCTTACCACCTATGAACATCAGCAAAATCCAGGTGAGTTACAAGCGCTCAGCATCTTGGGACCAGCTGCATAATGGCCAGTAGCTGAGGCTTACTTCAGTTTTCTCAAATGGGAAGGTTTGGTAACTAAAGGCTCAATCTATGGCCCTTAAATTTATAAAACTTGCCTGCCTATAGAGTCAACTTTCTGAAAATTTTCCACAAGTGATTTGCTGACAGGGCAGAGCAGATATAAAGGATTGTTTAAATAAGCCCAGCACGGCACCAGCTTCAGTCACCAAGCAGCTTCTGCGAACCTCCCTCATCAACAGAACTGGCAGCCCTGCTGGCAGAGGCAATGCCTGAGGAGCTGCCACAACTGCTGTCCTTGGCCTTCCTCAGGAAATTCCTCAGCTGGCAGCCATTTCAGCAGAAGGACACTTTCTTCTCCTTCTCTTGGAAACTGGTTCCAAGGGTTTCTTTTAACCCTGGCTGCAGCTTCCCTCCATATACTAACTAATGAAGCAAAGCAGTGAGGAAAGGAAGCGCTCTTCAGTCAGATCTGCTCTGAAGAACAGGCAGAAGCTGTGGTGCATAAATGGGGAAAAAAGTTCTGAGGGAAATGATACAGGGTGCAGGTGCACAGGGGACTGTGCAAGTGTCAGGGAACTGACATCAGGAATGTCAGCAGAGCTCCAGCGTGAAGCCAAACCTCTTGTTCAAAGCAGCCTAAAAGAGCAGTAAATATTTGATAAAGGAGTCAAAAGGGAAACACTGTGTCTCAAATAATAAGAGAGAAGACACTGTGACCTTCTCCTACAACTCCTTCTTTAGCCTTCCTGTATGAAGTGCTGGTATACACATATTTTTAAAGGAAGCTCTTCAGCAAGAAGCAGCTCTGGAGTGCAACTAAATCTGTGTTTTATTTACTGACTCTTTTTTTCTGTGAAAAAAATGTACTGTACTTCAGGGTTATTCTAAAAATTAATGAAGAAAAATAACATTATAAACTTAGGCAATTCACTAAAGTGGGTTAAATTTAACGTGACTGTGTCTATTTTATGTGAGGACATCTAGAAATATGAACTTCATCCTCCAGAATTACCAGGAGGAGAGAATTAGAATCTTTAATGAAGTTGCTTTGATCTAACCCCAGATTATAATTAATAAAATGCCTGATACATCTCTAATTTATCATATTACGCTGGGGCAGAGGTAAGGCTTTTTGGTAGATTTTCACGTGAAAATATATGTTTCTATATTGGGTTTTAAAAATTTTATATTCGTAGTATTTTCTGGTCTTACAATGTTTGTTTTAGGAATACCACAACATCCTCATAAAGGATTTCATGCCAAATCGCTACTATGTATGTACTCTCTACCTCATTGTAGATTTTATCTCAGAATATGTGTGTGCAGTCACTTGACACAGAACAGCTAAATAGCAATCAGGAAACATTTTCAGTATCAAAGTGAAGTTACATTCTCTTCCTATAAAAAGGTGTGCTTGCAAACAGGCAACTGGAGAAGCCCATCACTGCATGAGATGTCTGTCCCTACATGAAGTCAGTTTCTGCACCTACAGTTATGCTGGAAGGTGATAGCAACAAGATATTTCAGCTGAAGGATGATGTGCAGCTCAAAGTTTTCTTGCATTTTTGACTGATTTTAGTTCAATTTGTAAAGCCATACCCCTAGACATTTTCTATTTGTTGCATCATACTTTAGTTTTGAATTTATTATTTAGAAGCATTGCCTATTTTCCATTTTAAAGTGTAGCTGTTGCCCATTTCCTTTATTTGTCTCTGGTTTTAGAATATATAATTTTGTACAATGATCTCCCTGCCAAAAATAAAATTACTTTCTCAGCTGACTAATTTCAGTACCTTGCAATAAATTTCTCCTTCAGAGCATCATAACTCAAGTAACAGTGATGAGTTCAAAACAGCTTTAGAAATGATGTACAACTAGACAAAAATATTTGTCTGTAATTTCACATCTCTGCCATCTCTTTTGTACACAGACAGGAGACTTATTTTCCAGTATCATCTGAAGCAATGGCCTCCACTTTGTATACACGATTATTTGTGTCAAAGCAATTTTGCATGCTTTTCAGCTATTCTGCTTAAGGGTGGCTGAGATCTATGACATTTTGCAGTTGCATGCTGGGAGAAGTAGTCCCCCACAGGGCATACTTCCCCTATTAAAGGGATTACAATCTCTCCATTTTCTGCATATCTGATTCAGACCTTCAGCTCCATGCAAGTTACCAGTCGCTCAGTTGGGCAACATTTGGATGTTTCTCTCTTAGGTTTTCCAGCCTGTTTTAATATACAATATCTGTTCTGTTCGGATCTTGGCTGTGTTGAACTTTCTTTTCTGGAACTGCAAAATATCATAAGTTTGGCTGCCTAGCACCACTGTCTAATGTAATACTCCATAACTCGTCTTTAAAAAGCCTGCCAAAGTCAGATTATTGCAAACATGAAGATCAGATATGTCTAATATAACTTTAGAAAAACCATGTGCTGTTTCCGCATCACTATTATTGTTCTGGAAAGAAAAGCAGTAAAAAGGATTTGACATCTACTGTCTGCTCTGGTAGTTGTAGGGGCTACTTAGAAGAAAAATGTATAATGTATATGGCAGTCCTGTAGGGTACCTACATTTATTTTAATGCAAAGTCTAATAAGGCTGCAAGTCTTGTTTACAACCCTATATTGCTTTCTTCATAAAAACCAAACCAACCCAAAACTTTCAGAATTGAAAGTGTCAATATCTGACATAACCAAAGACTTTTCCCCCACAGCCAAAGGAAATGCCTCCTTCTATTTCTCTGTCAGCCTAACATGAAAATGGTCACAGCAGTGGCTCAGGAAAGGAGTATGTTTTTCAGATGCACACTTACCTGCTCTTCAGTGAGGTACAGCCATTGTAATACTGAAAAAATATTTTTAATTACAGAAGTAAAAACAATTGAAAATATGCTCTGTGTATTCTCAGCCAGAATCCTCCTGACTTCAAAAATATTTCTCAGGTTAATTAAGTTGGGAGACATCTGTAGGCTTGATTGGATAAAGAATGTCTTTCTGAGAGACGCATAAATACTCCAAATTTCATGGAGCTCTGAAAGAAGATAATGATAGTATTATTGTTGTAGCTCATTATAATGTCCACAGAGCAGAAAAAATAACTCTGGAAGTACATTGTGCTATAGATAAACCTTTTTTTCCAGTGAATCTTCCAGTCTATAACTAAGTCACAGCTGTGCAAAATGTCTGCAACCAGAACAGTCATTATCCTATAGCTATGAGGGCTCCCAGACTTTATTTCCAGGTTCTTCTTCAGGTGCGTAGTCTTTTCATGAGAACATGATCTTAAATGAAGCTAACACAGTGGTGCTGAAGTCAGCAGGAGGAATTATTACCTTGAACTATTTCAGTTTGGAAATTATTGCTGTATAATCAGTGGGACTGACCAAGGGCAAAACAAGTAGACCTTGGCCACATTAGTTTGACACCAGTGAGCTAAAAACCTCACTGAAAAGGGGAATTGTACCTCTGTAATGTTTGAATTACCTTCCCCTCTGCACTCCTCATGAGCTCTGGACACCATCCACCTGAGCAAAGTGCTGATCTCCACAATACTTTGGAAGAAACCTGAGCTTTATATGTGAATTTCTTTCTATAAGAGGGAATGACACTGAAAGTACTATCACCTCTGAGGAGTGTATAAAGATGGCAGATTGATCCTGGGGGTTTGTTCTCTAAACAGTATTTGGTTCACAGTCCATGAGGGGAAAGAAAAGCAAATAAGATACCTTCTGGGAATTTCTGCATACAAGACATCTTCAGTCCTGAAGTACTGGGCATGCTAGTGGCATCACTGTCTTTCCCTGTTTAATGCTGACTGTTTCTTAAAAAGTTTAAAACTTATTGTAGCCAGACTGCCTAAAAAGTGCTATAAAATGGACTGAAAAATACACTGCACTGCTAACAGTGCATTGCTAGCTCTTCAGCTCCCACCCATCTTCTTTCCTGATCCTGGTGAGTGTCATGATGACAACACCACAGACAAAAAAACCCCAACCTGCATCTTTTGTAGTTTGCATTGCCCTAACCTTCCCTTCTCAAGTGCTTGCCCTTCCTCATGGCCTCCTGAGAGACACGCTGTCAGTAGGGTCTGCTATGGGCCCCTTGTACATAATTTGAAGGCCAGTCACGTATGCTATATATATCTCAGATGGATTCCCAGTGGTGAAAAGGCAGTCTGTTCTGCAGTGATAGAACAGCAGCTGTCTGGCTGGAAACAGGCAGCTACACTGGGTGTACCCAGGAAAGGAGTAAGAGCATCTCCTTCGAGCTAACCTGCACGTGCTGCCTATTCCTTAGCCTTTTGTGGAGTCCTTACTTCCGACTACACTAGTAAGGACTGGTTAAGCATCAATCATTGCATCCTTTGGGATGCATTTGTTAAATCAGTGGAAACAAGATTGTAGAATTCTCCGTGCATTAGTACTGGCCCTGTAATCTCTAGATAAATACTGCCTCTGCTAGCAAGCTGTCATCAATTAAAACAATATGTTCAATAATTTTTAATGGTCCACGTGTTAAACCCAGTCAGAACTCTGTTTCTGAACACTCTCTGGCCAAACTTACAGAAGCTGATAATAAATTAGTCCCTTTAAAATAAATAAATATAAAAACTATTTCTGTGATTAGACAAACATTTCAGTGGGTATATGAATCTTCTTAACATGACATTCAACAGTATAAGACAGATATGCATTTTTCCCCATTAGGGTCTTAGGATATCCCATCAGTTCACTCCTCAAACAATTAGCATATTAGCTAAATTTGCTGACAGGCATTCTGTGTGAGATTTATATCTCCTTTCAGTCCAAGTGAAATATTTGTCTTTCTGCAGTGTTTTCCAAGAACATACAGCATGTTTGAGAGCTTTACTGTCCTATTTTGATAACTAAGTCCAAAACTAAGCTTAAAATGAATTGCTCAACCCAGTCAAGCTGAAGCTGGCAAAGGAAGATAACAGATCATAAAGGTGGCATTCTCATGGAGCTAACTGGTGCCATTATGCTTTAGGCTCTCTCCATTGCTACACTGTGTACCGGTACTTGGAGGGGCTTATAACTTGGCTGCAAGAATGTTTTCTGTGCAAACCTTGGCAGACAAAATCTTAACTTGAGAGCAAATGTATTTTAAAACAAATTTCCACAAAAAAAAAAAGAAAGAAAGATAAAAATCTGTCTACAGTGAGGCTTTGAGTAATGCATAGTCAAACCAAGTCATTCTGGTAAGTTACAACAGACCCAGCACAGCCCCATGTGTGGGGCTCTGTCCATCCTGCCACCCTTCCCATAGAGGAATCAAACATGTTGTCTGCTTTCACCATGGAAAAGACAAGCCTCTCCCACCACCTCAGATGAATCAGACGTGGGCATTTGGGAGCAGCCACCATGCCTGCAGGAGGAGATAGGGCTGGAAGAGCAAGATTATCAAAGCAAGTCAGATACTTGTTAAGCCTCTTAAGATTCCCAGTAGAAGACACACTGCAAGCTGTTGTCTGTCTCACAAATAGACCACCACACAGGAAAGTGAAGTAGTTTCAAGCCCCTCAGGGTCAAATCGGAATTAAGTCCTGTCCCAGTCACCTGCTATTAGGGTATGTTTCAAGCTCAGTAGTCAGGTTTCAGTTCTCTTAAGATAGGTTATGATTATCACTGACTTTAAAAAGATCAGGTCTCAAAGACTATCCCAGCAAGCCTGCAGAGCAAAAAGTTGCTAATCTCACCTGAATATATGAAAGACGCAAAAAACTCTTCTCTTTTCCTGACCAGTCACATACTACTTGTATTGTAGCAGTCGTGCTGTATGGCATGGGTACATGGTGTGGCTGTACCATCTGTGTGAGGCTGTGTGGAAGATGGGGAAGGACTCATATGTGCCCTCCAACTTGTTTTTATTCACTAAAAACGGCAACTCTATTTGAACTAAAGCTGCTCATTAATTACAGCTAAATTCAGGGAAAAAAAAAAAGTTTCTGATTAATAAGAAAGAAATGCAGAAATTTCAAAACAGTTCATTTCAGCATTTCCAAAATGAAGTGTTTTGCTTTCCTGGATTAGATTCAAAAAGGACATTAAACAATATTCTATAAAAAAAACAACCAAACAAAGCAAACCAGCCAGAGAAGAAAATGATGGCATATAGCTTGGGCAGTCTGTTTGCCTATGAGGAGCATTTTGAACATCCTATCTTCCTGGAGAGGGCACTCACTCACCTTTGAACAAATAGTCATTTTGACTTGTCCTTTCTGTCCCCATGAAAGTTTATTTCCTTCAACTTACCCAAGAATTCCCAATATCTGGGTGGTTAGAAGCTACACATCCCTGCTGATTCAAGTTCAAAGAAAAAACATCTCCACACTCTTCTTCTCAGCTATAAAGTAAGAAAAAGAGCAACAACTGGTAAAAAATCTAAATTCAAACCACATAACCTTTCTTAGTTTCCATCTTGGCTGTTGATCTGAAAATCAAGTCATGGACTTTAATGAATTCACATAGACCAAATGCAAGTTTTAGCAAATCATGTATACTTCTACAAAAAATATCTATCTTTAGTTCCCCAG
>VYZX01026676.1:48150-58367 GCA_013401335.1 Brachypteracias leptosomus
AAACAAGGTCACACAATGACTTTCACAGGAGATATAATGAGGCAACATTGCCATAGAAGAACTCTTCCTAAGCCCTAGAAGCAGTGTAAGACCTGCGTAAAGTCATAAGAAGCTAAGAACTGTGGAAGAAAATGTCTAGCCTAAACTTTTGGTTTGGAATTTAAACTCAAATTAATCACTGAGAATATATTTTTTTCTTGTTTTCTTCAGTTCCTCTGCCTGTAGGAAATTAATAAGGGCAAAGGTTTATTCTCTGGAATTTTTATTGAAAAGATACGTGCTTCTTTCAAACTTATATTTTAGCTCATATCTCAAGTAACAGTCTAATAAGGCCTTGAGCCTGCAAGTGGGCATATAACTTTATAGTACTGCCAAGAAATTATGAATTTCTAAGAACAGCATATAAAAGTGGAAAAGAAATATCAAGATCAATGCCTGATTTTACAGTGAGTAGGCAAGTCAAGTGCTGTTGCTATGAATTTGGTCATTTCTGATCAACACCCAGCTCCTGATGCATAAACAGTATTAAATTTACCTTCTGACAACATTTGACTAGATCTCTATATCTGATTTATCTTTTGACCCAATGATCTCCTCAGACTAGCTGGTAGTAGGAATTAACATTCCATATGTTTTACAGTGCAAGAAGTCTCAGGGATTGTTTTCTCTCCTGTTCTCAACATGCAAGCAGACAATACCCTCTTTGGAGTTCACAAAGGCTTATCTATTTTTTTAACTTTTTCTGCTTCTTCTTTCCTGTGCATATATTGAAAATGATGCTATATGTATACTAAATTATTGGATTTCCATATTATTGTATTGTTGTACCAAGAAATTCCAAATTTAACTGGATAATCTCTATGAATGAGCAACACACCAGAGCTTAGGTAAAGCTGCCAATTTTTCTTACAGAACACAGATCAGTGATAAAAAAATAGGCCACCTCAGTTTTTTGGATTCACAATAAGAATTAGCTTCAGCCACAGGTGAAATTAAATCAAACTAATTTTAAAAATTGAATAAGGGGAGTCCTGGTATCTTTAAGGAATTTAAGGGATGCCACCCTTAAAGGTAACTGTAGTACAAAGAAATGGTGAGGCTAAATGTTGAACATATAATTACAAAAAAATGAAGTTAATGTGTGTAATCTAATATAAACCCTGTTAATTTTTTGTTTTTCTTGGTTGTCTCATGCACATTGTCTCTCCAAGTCACTTGGCATTCATTCCGCAGTAAACCAATTACTTCAGTACTCTATTAGATTTACATTCACTGCTCTCAGTCAACTCTCTTATATCCATGAAGCCTTATTCATGATGTACAACAAAAAGCTGAAAGCATTGAGATCCAGGGGATTGGCCAGGTCTGATAGAAACTATGGAACTGAATGACTCTAAAGTCAGTCCTTTCAAGACTGAAGGGAAGGTCTTCAGAGGCACTCAGCAAATTAACTTACAGTGACTGCAGTGACAGTATTCAAATGCATAAGTCTGGATGGAGATCTTACATTTATTTCTCACCATTTTAGGTTTCCGTTCTAGTTTGTCATCAGTCAGCTCACATATTGGACATGGATATATCCCTTTACATAGCTGGCTTGAGCAGAGATATCAGTGGAGGATCAGAACATGAGGGTGATGAGAAGATCTTGTGATAAGATAACAAACAAGTAGTTTAAAATCAATTATAATTATCAAGCCTGACAGCCTTTGAAATGAGAGCCATTTTGTCTTCACCAAGTTGAAACAGGACTGCTCAATATTGGTGTTACTCTCTGCCTTTGCACTTATCTCTTCAGTGTCCCTTCTCTTACTTTTTCTCTCAATATAATAAGCTAAAGTTTTGTTACAAACTTTGCTATAATTTCTTAGTAATCTGAGAGGATAACCACAGCAGCACTTTTGAGGTTGCCAGCAATTCCTGCTACTGGCAATTTTCCGTCAGTCTTGTTAAGAAAGTTGCCACAATTTTACCACAAATAGTAAGTTTGTGGCGTACTCCAGAATTTGCATACAATTGCTGTTAACTTACCAAAGTGATCATTTCTGTTAACAATAGTTCTCTAAAACTGCTTGAAAACCTGGCTTCAGCCAAGCCAATCTGGTTTACGTTATACAAAGAATTTTAATGTGAAAACTCTTAATAGAAATCATCACTAAAGTCACTTTGAGATTATGTTTGCTATCTGCAAGACTTAAAAAATGAATTGTATACTTGCTTTTTTGGATTATTTGTACTGCTTTTTCCACAAAAAAAAAATCATTGGAAGCATGTTTAGCCAAAATTTAAGTACAAGTTATTTTGTTAACATTATTAAAATGCG
This sequence comes from Brachypteracias leptosomus, assembly GCA_013401335.1. Classification (NCBI taxonomy): domain Eukaryota; kingdom Metazoa; phylum Chordata; class Aves; order Coraciiformes; family Brachypteraciidae; genus Brachypteracias; species Brachypteracias leptosomus. Next base: position 50,474 of record VYZX01026676.1, read on the forward strand.
TATTCAGCAAATTCACTTGGCTGTGTTAGCTCGTACATTCATGCAGCTTCTGAGTACTTACAGTGTGTTACTAGTAGTTCAGAAGAAAATTTATACTAAATTGTGTTTGTGTTGCCTTTCCATTTCATAGGTTAAATAGATGTTATGCACAAAGTACAAAAAACCTAAGCTATTAAAAATATTTGTAGTGGTGTTTAGAACCATGTGAAACTGGTTTGGTTAAGGAATTTTAATGAAATGTGATCAAACTTCACCTGAATTTATTAACTTGGATGAAGTTTCAGTTTGTAATGATTTATTTTGTTGAACAAAACTGAAACTGTGTGGATCATTGTGGTTTCCATAAATTTTATTTTTTTTTTTGGTATACCTGTGGAAGTATAAAATTAATTATCCAAAACAAATTACTTTTTAATTAATGATTTTACATTGGGACATTTTTCATGTAATCCACAAGTCTCACACTTTCATCTGAGTTAGGTTTTCAAAAAGACTGAACATTACAAAGTTGTCTGGAGAAAGCTGAAAAAGTGAGATTTGTTACCAGAGCTGTTCTTGCAGCAAGTCCAGCTTTTGACATAGTTTCTCAGCTGCACAAGTAAATCAGGTGTGCCATTGCATGTACATTTTGCTTACGCTCATACTTGATCTTGTTTTATGAGTTAGCATATTGCTGAGAAGGATGGAACAATTTAAACACTTTGAAGGGTTGTGGTTTAGACCTAAGAAAACATTGTGGCTGGTCATATAGGAAAAGTCCTTAAAATGCTAAGGGAATCATTTTTTTAATAACAAAAATTTCAACTACTCAGCAGATTTTAATTCTTTCAGAGGAGTTTGACAGTATATCAAATTGTCCAGTCATCAAATGCTGACACTATAATGCAGCTGCCTTCTCTCATGATTATATCATTCTCTCTGTTACCGAAAAACCTGTAGCCCAGCCACCCATTTAGTGGTGTTTTCTTTACAAAAAAGTAATATGTTTTATTGATAAAAATGGAACCAGTCTGTTCTTTAGGGTGGAAATGAAATTTCCAAGCCACTGCTACTTTGAAGGCTGGCACTAGGGTAAATCTAAAAATCCCAATTAATTTCACTGGTGTTGGCTGTCCTTGAAACAAAACCAATGCTGGTGCTTTTTTTCTGTACTGCTCAATGTGAATTTTTGGATTCTAGAAACCAATTGAAAGTGATAGGACAATTATTGGGAGCTTTCACTTGTGTTAACTTTTAGCATCTAACTAGTATTAGACTGCCTAATTTTGAATGGAGATAGAGCACAGCAAGGCCACTGTGGTCCAGATCTTCACTATTCATTCTCTTCCTTGTGACAGTGGAAACCTAATAGAGTAAAAGTGTTGTAAATAAATGGACAAGCACTGAGCTGAAAAATATGTAAACATGCACATCCAAAGCCTTTAGCTTAGAACTTTTCTCAATTTATTTAATATCAATATTTATAGCATTAGTGCCATTCCCACATGTATTTACTCTTGTGTCAGCCAGCTTGGGCAGGCTGATAGAAGAGATTGCTTTCATAAATCTTAAGACTCAATTAATTGATACCCAGGTAATGAAGATCTTGACTAGCAATAAAATATTTCCTCAGAATGACTCATCTTCACTAGTTATTTCTACTTGATCTGAAAGCAAGTTAAATTTCCCACACAGTCCAATAGTGTTTAGGCTAAACATAGTTTTAATTAATGCTGTTAAGACACTCTTTTTATTTGCCTGTGGCCAGGCTGATGACTTCACAAATCCTCTGACTACTGTTTTCTATATATAGTACTGGCTGCTGTATTACTAGTTCTGTGCTGCTCACTGTTCAGTTTTAGACTGAAAGGCTTGTGCAGACTCTTGCCTATGGGCTTGAGCCCACCTCACACTGAAAAAAAAATTCTTTTAAAAATACTACTAAGAAACATGGATTTGGATGTCTTTCTTTACCCTGAAAAAGTGGAAAAGTTATGACTGTATTAGAGGGTTAGGGGTTTTCCTCCTTCATAGAACTATATTTATAAGCAAAACCAGAGTTTCTTTATAGAGTTACAACATGATTTTGACTGTTATGCACCAAGTGGACAGGAACTAGATTTAAATATGTCTTGCAGGTTCCTCTAGAAAGAAAGGGTGTAATGGTCCTGCTGTTGTTCCAGGCTCCCAACGAAGTATTTTGTCCTTAACTTCTTTCTCTTTTCCAGTGTTGACCCTTGCTTACATATACAATATTACACCTACTTACAATCAAGTTGGTTTAATTAAAAAGGTGCCTTTCAGCATATCAGTCTTTGGGTCTGCCCTTAAATTACCCTGTTAATATGGTCTCCTAATCAGATTGCTGGAACTGTATATGAATTCCTTTTCTTCTCAGAATGATCCAGTGTATAGTATTATTACAAAATTTTAAAATCAGCAATGTAGCATTAAATTAGAAGTACAAGTATTTATGTAACCATTTCATGTCTATGGAGCAAAACATTAGTCTGCAACTGCATTCCTGAAGGAAGTATTTCCTTCTTGAAATGCTTAGGCTACTTTCTTGGCATGAAAAATATGCATGAAGTTTAGTACAATGAAATCATCACAGCCCTTGTTCTAACAGTCTGCACAAGTCGTCTTTGCAAGGACTTCTTGTTAGATTCTGTCATGATGTACCAGTGAAACATGGTAGTCCCTTCAACCATGAATCACTGCTCCAGACCTCACTCCACTTCTGTGAGATGGTTACTGTGTTTCTCCAGTCCTACACTCAAATATCTTCTCCTTATTCTAGAAACTCAGAAGCTTGACTACACATATCACATCGTACGTGATCTCCTATCCAGATTCAATGATCAACCCAAAGAAAAGACGTGTAATAAACATCAGATGAGACAAACTTTCTTCTGATTATTCACTGTTATTTCATATTCCTCAGCTCAGAAGAATAATTTGCAATTCTTTTCACAAAGGAATTTGTCTTATAATCTGCATACAATATCTAAGCACATTCACCTACTTGGTCAGAGCTCTAGTCATTCATTGTAAGTTTTTAAGACATTTTTTTAAGTACATTCAATGTCCAAGGCAACCTGCTGCTTTTGACTCTAATTCACACCATATTAGCGTATTCTAATGGCTACTCCAAACAGACAAATAGTAGAGAAGTTAGACTGAAAGAGATCACAGAAAAGAAGTTGATAATCACAGGTAGAAAATTATAGGTAAAGTCTGAAAACTAGTCTCTGATGAGTTCTCATACATCACCACTGTTTACTGTGTCTGTGGAAGATAAAACAGTTCTGTACTTTATCTCAACTGCTGCTTCAGTCAATGCTTCCCTTGCACTGTCCCTCAAGAGAAACTCTTCATAAGATTGGCTGACACTAGGCAGGTAAGCAGACGTGAAAAACGTTTCTTAAGATTACCGAAAGAGAAATGCTTCTGTATATGGTCCTGTATGTTTGGGCAAGAAAAGACAATTCAAGAGACTCTTTCCACTTCCATTTTTCCATTTCAAACTTCCCTTGCTCTTACATACCTGTAGCATCTACACCACTTCTGTTTATGTTTATGTAATATCTACATAAAGATTATCTGCAAATAGATTTCCAAAATGCCCTTATTTGCATCTTGTTAGGAAGTCATTCCCAGAGTGACACTGGTCTATATCCACCCCCGAAGCATCCAGGCAAAATTTAAATTCAGTCTCTGAATTTGCTATGTTTCAAGGGGTTCTGTGCTAATCCTGTAATTTAAATTGTTTCTTAATTGTATTAGGAAGAAATCCAGAGTAAACTCTTTTCCTCATCGCCATCAGCAGAAGCTGCTGATGGAATATGCTCAGTTGTAGTGGACCCACCAGAAAGAACAGACTGTGGTTTCCTGTTCCAGAGGAAGGAAACAATTGGGTTTTCCCACAAGCACATAAAAGAGGCTGCTGCGTTGTAGGTAAACATAAGGGAAGGTGTGTAAGCCACGTACTTCCTTTTGCAGCCAGCTCAGTCCTAAAAGACCAAGATTATTCTGCACTTATCTGAAATTAATTCAGGCTCAAGTAACCCAATATGAAAAACCACCTACTGACAGACCATAGCTCTTGAAATACACATCATGGCTCTATTTTAAGCAACAGAAAATTCACCTGCCAGAAGTATAAATATTGATGACAACAACATAGATGACAACAATACTTAATTTTTCTATATCTCTTTTAGTTGTTAGCTATAAAAACTCTTTTAAAATATAAGGAAATATTTATATTTTTATGCTGCATCTTAAAAAAAAAAAAAAAGAAAGAAAGAAACTTTCTGCTTAATATTATATCCCAGCCAGTGATGAATAAAAAAATCAGTAACAATTTGGTTTCTAATGCCTCTCTTTCTTCATTAGATGGTTTAAGGTGCATACTAAAAAGCTTTAAAAAAAACAAACAGGAGCAATCATTTCAATACCCTGATCTAGGCAGCCAACTTGAAAGATATTCCTCCGAATGACATGTTGCATGTTCTCACTACCCACTTTTGGCAGATCCCAGAAAAAAACCTTTATGGCTCACTTGCTTAAAATGATCCACTCTGTGATAATGGATGACTGACAACAGCCACTGAATCTATGGTGTAGTGTCCAGACTTTGGATACTCATTTGCTGAGCTGCAGGTACTTAGGAAGGAATTTTCTCCCTCTGCATTTTAACAACTTTGAAAAAAATAAACCCCCCAAAAATCTACGCTTTCAGCTTTTAAATTACCTCTTTAATTTAGGTTGCTTAATATTGCTGACCATTTCTCATCTTACATTATTTATATTGTTTTAAAAGCTCAGGATCACCTGAAAAAATAAGAACCTTGGACTGCACCCCATCAAAACTCTTGCAGTCTCTTATCACTTCTAGGGAAAAAGGGCACAGAACGAATCTGCACCTTATTTTAGGATGTTACACATCAAATTCAGGCTTTCTTGAACTTTAGGACAACAGAGGCAGCTTTGTGTTTCTGTGGTTTTATACCTGCAAATGGAATTGTTATTGACTTTTCACAATCTATTTTATATTTATTTTATTCTATTTTAGGTATCATGTTTCATTTTCTGGTTTGCATGTAGCTTGAGAAAAGCACATGGAACTCTTATAGCCATTGAAGTGTTGTAGGTGAAGCAGAGGGATAGAAACAATCCAGGGTCTCATCAGGTTTATTTTACTTTAGTGTCTTGTCCTGATGTCTTGCTATAATAAGGACTTTTCCTCAATAATCTGTGAATGGTACTTTATCTTTCCTGTACATTCTGGAAAAAAGCAAAACACAGGACCATCACTTGTTTTTATAATTTCCTTTACCCATGTTATCCTTTTATGGTGATCAGGGACCACAGAGGACCTTGAGCTCTTATGAAACTTTATAAATAAGCCTCTTGGTACAGCAGCATCCTATAGGGCATGCTTCCCCCACACAGAGCATGACCCCTCCTCTCCACTCAAGTCAACATAAGTTTAGCCACTGAGTTCGGTGGGATTATAATGAGGCCCTAATGCTTCACCAGTTACCTAGTTGCTCAACAGCTCCATAGCTGGTAGGACAGCAGGAGCTCATATGACACTGTGACTGACTTAGGAGTCCTCAGTTTCGTACAGCCTTGCAATGCTCTTAGCCTCATCAGAGAGCCTGATAATCCTCAAATGATACTGTTGGCTTCTCACACTGTTGCTTGGTAATGAAAACAGAGAAATGTTTCCAGCAGTGAGCCATCACCCTGCAGTCCTTAAGGGAAAACACACATGTGAAGAGAAGCACACAAGCGCGCATGCATGTGCATGCATGCACACATAAGGCTCACATATATCACAAAACGACTGGCCAGAGACATGGCTGACCTGTGGAAAATCTTATCTTGGTTAGATTAAAATGTACCTCATTTCTTTCCTTCATGAAGCCTTTTTCCTTCATGAACATAGTCATCTCGTTACCTCAGTGAACTGCATTTTGTCCAATGCCTTGTATGTTTGAAAAATTATATGGTTAAGCAAGACATTTCATAATCATTAATCTATAGTTAACTCAGCCTGCTGTATTATGCAATACTATGAGGAACAGCTGGGGCCCACTAACCAGAAAGCACTTTTATGGTTTCTCTTAAGGGCCATTAAATCAATGTGATGAGAGCACAGCTGGAAAAAATCCTTGAAAAATTTATCAGATCCCACACAATATGTAAAGGGACCACTCAGTGCAATTGCAGACTCAGCACCAAGCCCTCTTGGTTGAAAATGCAGGTGGAGGAACACTTACAGCACAGCTTTTATACGGTCCTGAAAATCTCTGCTGCCTCTCCCTTCCCCCTTGTCTATGGGGTTTTCCATTTGGGCCTCACTAACTGCTATAATTGCTGTGGATCCCTTAGGGGTAGATTAATGGGATCATGAGAGCAGACTTTTCGGCAATTGCCATGCTGCCTGCTTAAGCCATTCAAGGTGGAACTTCCTAATGCTAATGCAGAGAATGTTGGCAGTGTCACCTCCCTTACCTCAAGCACACTCTGGCAGGGGCTTGGAAATCTCATGCTTTTCTCCTTCTCATTTTGAAACAGAAGGCAGAAAAGAGGAAAAAGCTATTAATTCCTGAAACCCACGTGTTTCATGACTGTTAACACATCATAGATAATGAAAAATAATTAAGAATGAATGCTGTTACTGAGTTATAATGTCCTGCAGAATTAACCTCTCATGAAATAAAGTAGATTGGGAAGTGAAAAGCATATTAATCAGACTAGAGCAGACAAACGAAAAAAATCATTATACCCACTTCATGGGTGTCTAATGGGTTTTAAGCCTCAGAGTAATTTCTTTAACACCTTTCTTAAATGTCTATTAAGAATGTGATCCTATGAGTCTGTTGAAGCCACTGTAGCTCTGCTGTGGACTTAACAGTCTCTGGATGAGATTCATAAATGAATCAAATAAAAATATAGTTGAAAGAGAAGAGCAAAGTATTGAAAGAACTCCAGAGGTAGGGACAAAAGAGACGAAATATAGTCCAAAAAGGACATTACAAAAAAAGTGAGCACACTTCTGAGAGAATCCAAGCAGTGGTCCATGGGTATTTTTGCACACTGGTGCAAAAGTAATCATTGCACATGGCTGATGACCACAAGTACTGGGCTATGGTCTAAATACACATTAGAAAAACTTGACATTAGAGGACTTGATCCTATCAGACCTCATATTCACGTCTACTCCAGGCAGTAGACAGGTGTCTTCCTACTACTCTACACAAGTGACTGGTATAAAGCCAGATAGTTTATACATCAAGGCTCATCAAGAATGTTTTTATTTACAGTTTCTTTCCTGTCTTCACCAGAATGAGCAACCCACACAGTCTGCTTCCCTTCTTTACTCCTCTATTTGTGAGACTGTGCTCTCTTTAAATAAGACGTTCATTAAACAGCTGCTGTGTTCAACACTACAATATTACTAAATAGCTTAGGATAGGAATTAAAATGAAACAAACAAAGAAAAAATAGGCTGGAAAAGTGTATGTGAGGGAGGGAGGGTTTTGAAGTAGAAATGAAGACCACTGCCAAATTAGAGTTTAGCTATATACACCACAGCTAGCAGCTTTCCACTTGCAAAAGTAGCCATGATATTAAAGGATCACATTTTGGCAGATTGCACATGAACAGTAATTACAGAATATCACATAGTCAGCATCATGAACATAAGGAAAAAATACACATTTGTATAATAAGTATGCAGGTATATATGTGTTTGTGTGTGTGTGTAAAAATGTTATGTGCATGATTTATGACATATATCTTAAATTGTGCTGTACTTCATATATATATGACACTTAGACACACACATACATCTCATAATACCACACTGCACTTTGGTTATGTAGTGGGTTTACCTTGGCTG
>VYZX01026679.1:7103-32859 GCA_013401335.1 Brachypteracias leptosomus
AAGTAGCTTGACAGCATGGGCAGCTGGACAGCACTTCTGGTGTGCCAAATGGCTTTAGTGAGTCATAATATATAATTTTAGGAATGATTATCGCATAAGTTGTTAAACAAAGTTGGTATGAAGAACTCATTTTTTAAAGCAATGTTTTTAGAGGCCTAAAATGAATGCTTATAACCTATCATCAGTTGCACACATTATATTAGCTTCTAAAAAGTCTGGAAGAGCCTACTATAGTTAAGCAGAATTTAATCATTAGAAAAGTATTTCTAGTCATTAAAAAGAGCATATGTATCTTGGAAAACTTGATATGTGGAATTCTAGTGGAGGGAGGGGGAGAAACAATATTTTACTCATTAAATTTCTCTGATGTCATCTTCTGAACTGTGCATGGATACAGAGTAGTTCACGGAAAACACATTTGAATCAGATTCCAGGAATTTGATTCTTTTTCATATTCTTTGGTGGAAAATGAAGGCCTGGCTGCTTACCAGATTATAGCTCTGTGATAAATGTAAAAATTTTACAAGCTTTGATGGATTATGGACAATCATTTCTGAGAAATATGATCATCACTGAGGCTATTGTGAGAAATGAAGCGATGCTACCAGCTAAGTAAATCGTGTAATTGAGATATCAATGTAGAAGTTGCATGAGAAGAATAATACTGAGCACTTTTTTTTTTTTATAGTGAGTAAGAATTTAAATTATATACCTCCACAGTGATCAAGGTGTCTTGGAAATAGCATGACAATGACATATCTTCAGATCAGTTACCTTCCAAGCTGAGCTATAAGTTGCTGTGCATGAAGGAGACTGAACCAACAGAATCCCTGAAATCAATACTATTTCCAAAGTTTTATTTGCACCTCTCTTTCTGTCCCTAATATCTTAAACTTTTGCAATAGGCTTAAATAGCTTCCCTTGCATTGAAATAGGGAGGGATGTTGTTGTAGCTTCATTAATCCAGGCTTAGTATTACTGAACGATACCAGTGTTTCTAGATCTGTGTGCATTACAGTTCATTTCAGAGTTATTTCAATTTTCATTTTGTGCTGATTTCTGTCAATGTACTCTCCTAGACACAGTTACTGTACAGCATACCTACTTCAGGATGACAATCTATGCACAGTGCTGGCAGTACAGTGAGTATACATGTTGTAGTTTGAATCTTCATAACAAATTCTTTTGTAAGTGGATATTCTGGTGGCTCAAGCTGAAAATAGTTTTTGTCAGTGGGACCAAAAAAAGGCTTTGTTTCCCTGTCCAGGGATTTTGTTGCCCTATCCAGTTTGACGAAACTGGGAGATATTTTACATCTGTGAGACCTTTTTACCTCTGCAACATTTTGACTGAAAAGGAAGTAGAGAGAATGACAGCTTTTTTCTGACAGAGATACAGACAGAAAACATAAGTTAACATTTCCTTAGGAAAATTCCAATCCCTTTATCTTTCACTGAATGAATTACTTTTGCACAAGACTGTTTGTGTTTTCTCTGTAATCATTTAGGCTCTGTTATTTTCATATCTCTTCTGAAAAGATTTACTGTCACAGTAGAAATTCATAGAGGAAACAAGCATCCTAGGAGATACAGTTTTGCAATGGAGACTGTGTGTCTTCAGAGGAATGGTTTGCAAGATGCTGGCTGATCCTAGAAATATATGAAATGACCTGTTCCTCTGCTGAGTCATGATACTACTGCATGCTAAAGCCCTGCACAAAGACAGTGAGGTGGGGTTTTTTCTGTTTCATAGGTTGTTAGGGTTTTCTAAGTAAACTTAATAGACAGACCCTAGATCCAGCCAGAGTTCATGTGGGCTTGAAGTGTTTCACCCTGGGACTTAGCAGGTCTTACAGGAAAAAAATCCTAGACCAGTCAAATCAGAGCAAACATATTTTGACACATATTTTATAATTCATACAATTCTAATCTTCTGTTTTCCTCATCACACCTGAAATGAATTCTAGCTACTCCCAGCATTTCTGACAGTTTCAATATAGCCAAAGAAGGTAAAAGTATGTCTGGCATCCATGCAGCTTGAATTATCATCTTATGGCAGCATAGCTGACATAACTAAATTAATTTGACTTAAGAAATCAGAGAAGTCTTGAACTGTTGTCTTGTAGATGACAAACCAGTGCCTTATCAGCTAAGCTACTCAGGTTCAGTCCACAGGACTCTTAAGTGTGATTTCATCTAAGTAATGTGTTGCTGAGTATAACGTCAAATGAACCTATCACATTGCAACCTTTTCTAATTAAGGGAAAAGAAGATTAAATGTATGTGAACAGTCATTTAAAAGGTTATATTAGATTAATAATCAGCATTTTTATAACAAACTCAAAGTGATTTTGTCATTATTCTGTTGAGCCGAAACAAATATCTTTTATTCAATTTTTAAAGTACATGAAGATAGGACAGACTCTATTATTCTTTCCTTTGAAAATAAACTGCTGCTCAATGTTTAAGTCTCTTCATTCATTTCATTCATTTTATTAGAGAAGTAATGCTCAAATTGCATCAACTTAATCCCACATAAAACCACAGGCCAAATTATACAGAACTTAGGTTATTAAACATTGCAAATGTGGGTGAGTAATCCATGAATATTTCAGTATTTCTTTGAAACATACTCTATTCTTCTTCAGGTATATTTGTACAGGAAAACAAAGGACTCATCTGAACAATTTTATGTGAAACCATATTCTTTGGGGTTTTCCATTTTGGGATTTATAATGTCCTATATCACTTATTAGAGCCAACAGCTGTACTTTTAAGAAAAAGTGTCATGGAAACACAGTACCTCTCCTGAACTGCTGACTTCTGGTCATCTAGACTAAGTTAGTGCTGAGGCACTATGGGTCAGACCATCATTTAACATCAGAATTAAAAATTTCCTTGACCTAAAAATGTTTGTTAAAACTATATGTAACCTACTTTTTGGCTAATGTTACCTCTTTTCAATGCCAAACCCTTAACTCCTCTCTTTGACAGTAAAAATCTTATTTTAGATTACCAAAAACCTTTTTCCAAGGGAAACTAAGCATTGGGAATCACACTTCCCACTGGAACTTACTGGGTTTTATGCTTTTCCAACACCCTTGTCAGTGGTAAGTGGGCTCCCAAATCACTTGAGCATTCATTTAGCATAGGGCATGAGAATTCAATGCTTCTAGCTTTCTGGGGAGTCTTAATTATGGAATGATGGATGTTAGTCCCATAGCAGTTCAAAGCATAAAAGATATATCTAGCATTAAGGCACCTGTGCAAAGAAAATAACCTACCATATTCTAGTGTAAAAAAGAAAAAGTTAAGAACAATAGCAGAAGTCCCTTGTCCAAAACTAAAATTGGAGCGCAGGTTAATATCAGATTTTAGAAACAGAATTGTCAAAAGAAATTTTTTTGTCATCCCATTACATAGAGATAAAATAAATTATGGTATTTTCTTTTTTAACTTTAGCAGGCTAGCCAGTATGTTTTATAAATTACTAGATATTGTACTAACCATTGTAGATCTTAAATGCCAAAGCAGAAATAGCGGAGTTCGTCCCATCTTAGATGGACACTGCAAGTGTATCTCACAGTGCCTGTTGAAAATTATTTGTTCCTTAAGTAAAAGAAATTCATCAAGGCTTTCATATTTTTTTAGAAAGTAGAAATTCAGACCTAAACAAGGTAGAATGTTTATTTACATACACAAGCTAGGCATTTATTTACTTCTAAGACAGAGATTTAATTAATTGGTTCCTGCAAAACTGTGATCAATTGGATTTCTCTTGCTTATGTATTTTCTTTTTTTTCTTTTTCTTTTTAAATTCTTTGTCATATTCACATCTCCGCACACATAAACGGTATCTTTATGTTTTGCTGTATTGATTACATCTCTCATTGGAGTTCAGAACATCTTTAATTACTACCAGATCTTCAAATATTTTCAGAAGATTCCCATTAGAAAGATCATCAACCATTTCCATCCTCTTTCTCCAAAGGAAACTTTGAGCAGACACTCTCACCCAATAGTAACATTGACACATTAACTTTCCTCAGCCACCTCCTCAAACTACTTAGTCTGGCTCCACCATGGCTGGGAGCCTTAATCAGATATCATACTAACGAAAGCTATGTCAGTAATGATGTCAGATGAATGGTGGTCACATGGCAACAGTCTCATTTGAAGCAAACAGTGCCACACTTGTTTTTAGGCTACTTTATGACTCGGCTGAAAAATGACTTTGTTCACAATGAAACACCACTAATGTATGAGCTGTTACCATAGGATTTTAGCATGTCTACTATTTTCTCAACATTCTTTTAATATACCTAGCTGGACAAATAGTGTAAATATCATTAAACTATGCATATTATCAAACTCATCAATCAACATGTAAACTAACCAGACGAAAACTTAGCAATCCTTTCTGGCATTTCAAATCCTCAAAGAAATGGTATTATAGAAAATACATAACAGAGAAAATATTTTAATTTTGAACTCTGATTTGGCTTATATCAGATTTACACACTTAGGGAATAGGGAGACTCAGTCAGCTCTCCTACTAGATTCCAAAAGTATGTTTCTCCCTTCCCTGCTTTTGTTGTCAGTGAGCAGTGGGATATACAGAGGGCTGAATAACGAGGCTGAGCAGAAGGAAGCATTTGCCCTCCGGCTTCCCTCATACTACAACAAAGGAGAAGCCCCAGGGTCTCCCAACATTTAAACTCCCTTTCCTTCCCTGGCTTCTACGGTAAAAATGCCCCTTACAATTTCTCATATGTGTTGTTGGTGCTCTTACTCCCAGCATGGGATTGCAGGTAAGCATAGTTTTTTCAAAGTGAAGCACCACTGATTTCTCAGGGAACCTAATGTTGCTTGGAAGTAAGCACTGGCAACAGAGAAGTACAGCTTTGTAAAATATCAAAGTCTAAATGACCTGTACCTAAAGATAAATATCAAAGTCAACTACCAGAAATTACTGTAATAGAGAAAAATGTAAGTAGTCATGTCCTAAGGCAGGCAGCTACATTTTCCTATTACTCTTACTCAGTCTGCAGTCTCATGATCAGCTTAAGATAACAGGCTGCTGCTGCTGTTGAAAAGCAAAATCCCCACGCCATTCTCTAGCTGCTCCTCCTGGGATCCCCACAGAGCAGGTAATGGGTAGGGCTGCAGGACAAGCTGGTGTGGGGTGCCATGACTTTGTGAGTGCTTGTGTCACCGGACAAGGCATGGGTGCCGGGACAGTGTATGGTAGTTGCCAGAGAAGTGGGGAGAGCAGGAGTGCCTCTCACTGGCATTATAGGTTTGAGTGGTTTAAATTCATCATGAGGCTGTGGTATCGGCTTATAGTGAGAACCTGAAATCCAGACGGGGTCACAGACCTCTCTGTTTGGTCTGTAGTGCTTCTTTCATTTAAACTTACTGATCAGGAAGGTGGTTAAAAATTATTGTGTTTATCCAACAGGCGAGCAGGAATAATGGCAAAGATAATGAAGAGAAGCTAACAAAACCCTGAATTTAAAGAATTGAGTGGTCAGAAAAATGTGAAAAAAATGTTTCAGTAAAACTGTATCATGGATAATGTGTGGAAATCAAGAATCCTCAAACAGAACACAAGAAAAAATATTCAGATATTTGCTGAGAATTACTCAGTTATTCTTAACTACTAGTATGAGAACAGGAACTATGAAGGCATATTAGAGAATATTCTACCCATAAGGGAGAATTAGCAGAATTTAAACTAGATCATAACCCTAGAGCCATGTTGGCATAGTCTTTGGATTTACACAAAAATCAAAAAAATCTATCTTTTAAACACAGAAGTTCCAACTACCTATAATAGATTCTGGACACAACCTGCATACCATTCATACAGCTAAACCTTTAGCACTATTATTATTTTCTGTCTCCTCTGGTACCACTCTAGCAAGTTGCAAGTGAGTGAATTCTCTATGCATTGATATATACTGAAGAATGCAGACACTCTGCACTAAAAAGTAACACATGTGCTTCTCTTGCCTTCCTCTCAGCTCCTCTGCAACATAAATAGCCCTCAGAAAGATGCACTGATTTTACATTGTTGATGAAAATTTACTATATTACTACTGAGTGTTCATTTTTCATTCACATTCACATTTTTATCTTTTTTTTTTTTTTTACAGACCATGTGAAAATGTTTCAAGCCAGAAATGACCAGTCTTTCCCATGAAGCCATTGTAGAAGCTACTTCACCTAGATAGATGGTGGTCCTCCAGACTAGCACAGGGTTCCAGAATGCAAGCTGAGTGCATGGCCCAACAGAGAAGAAGCCTGAGGCACTTTTTTTTTTCCCCACTTTTTTTTTGTTTGGTTAAGGAAAGCGTTGTAGAAATCAGCAAAAATACATGAGCTAACAGAGCAATAGCATTTGATATCTCACTTAGAGTTTAAAGAAGACATAAGAAGGGCTGTAACAAGCTTCATCCAAAAACTGCCTGGAAGAGGTGGGGTCTGGCCAAGGCAGTCAAAACATTATTATGAATCCATATGAACTTTGAAAGGTTGTGATCCAGATCTCTCCAAGAGAAGGAAGTTCACTTATAACTCAAATAAGCTTGTTTGGTGAGTATTCTCACAGATACCTACAAGCAACAGATCCCCAGTGGTTTTTTGTTTGAAGCCAAACCACCAGCATCTTCTCCTAAATAAAATACTTTTGTCATCAGTTTTGGATAATAACTCCAATATTTGGTTCTATCCTGCAAGGTTAATGGAAAGAGCTGCTTTTGACAAAAAAAACCTAAAACAAAACCACAAGAATAACCACATAAGGAGCAAGGATAACCACATCAGGGCATATCAGAGGTTTAAACTAGCATGATATACTGTCTTTGACAGCAGACAGTGGCAGATGTCTAGTAAAGAACATAAGAACAGGTGTGCACATGATGAAGTCTCCCCAAATTATTTTTCCCTCTTCTATTAAAAAGATTTGTACATACAGTATATAGTAGATATAGGAGGACAGAACTCCAGTGCACTAAGATGGCAGTGGAAAAGGCTACCATGAATATGTCTTATATTCATTGCTTTAGGTGCACTTTTCGATATCCTACTTGCACTTGCATAAGGAGCATTGCTAATGAAGGCTAGTGGAATTGCATGTTGTCTCTGCAGAAGCTTTTGTTTCCTTTTCAATCTGAGAAGCATATAACAGGCATGAAATTAGGTTTGTGCTTATATAGCAAATATAGTTCAGTTACAAATACATAGAGTATTACTGATTAACATAAGCATTATTAGATGTACATTTTGTGTGATCACTGGCTGTTCCCCTCGACCAGTACACCATAAAAATTGTCTTTTAATGGAAGAACACTGCACAGAGACTAAAATAGAAACTGCTAAAACAAACAAGATAATTATCTAAATTTTATAATATCACTCATAAAACATCTGCCTTTTCCCTTTATGAGCCTGATAGGTTACATTTAGGGCAGATGTTTCATATAATTTACTCAGAAAACAGGAAAATTATTTTTTAAAACTCATAAAACCTACAAAAACACAAATGAAACTAATCTAAAACATATGCAGACTACAGGTTTAAAGGAAAACTTAGTTATCCCTGAAGCTATGGAAGGGGTTACATAAGAGATAAAACCCTCTCTCTCACACATTTTATAGTATCAGATACTCTGAACTGCTTTGGACAAACAGAGGACTCTCTAAATTTAGGGTGCATGAGGTAGCTCTGGCTACTTTCCCAAAGACAGAGAGAAACCTGGAGAAACACAAACCCTGTTCCTCAGTGCACAGAAGTCAATCTGTGGTATCTTAATTGAATTAGAATTCAATACCTGCTGTAACATAAATGTTGTGGAAGAATAACAGGTAGAAGTAGCACACATTATCTATTTGTGCACCTTAAAAGGAGGAACAGGAGCAGGCACAGTGCCTTTAACACTTCAAAGAAAGGCAACCTCTCCCCTGTCTTCTGTTACAGGAACTCTCTTCCTCAGGAACTTTCTTCAAACTGACCAGTTTCTTGTTACTTCTCTCAGACTGAGTTATTTCCTGGTTGATACATCTCTAGCCTCACCCACCACCCCAACCACAATCACCTGGGTGAAGGCAGGGCCTCACACAGGTGGGCCAGGTTCTGCCTCTGGGGCCTGAAACCACTTGGGGAACAAGACATGTATGTCCTAAGTGTAGAAACGAAGACTAAAAGATGAAGGTATGTTGCTGAGTTTGGTGTGGGCTGGAGGAAACAGAGAATTAGCAGCACAAATTTGGTGTAGTTGATGGGATGGTTTGAAGAAGGAGAGCTAGCGAGCTAGCAAAACACAGTCCAGACAGTTTATTAAGCTCTGTGTTTTGAGACCCAGTTAGAAGAACATCTAGCAGTGCTAGACCAGCAGAAAGTCCATCAGTGCTAGCATGCACCATCTTTGGTTCTTCTGTTGGCTGGCAGTTAGTTACTGTGTAAGGTGAAGGGCTCTAATTTTTGGAGTGTGAGACTCCTGTAATGCAGGAAGCAACAGAGATGTATTTGTGAAGAGTGTAGGGCCATGAGGATGATTAAGGAATTGGATCATCTACCATATGAGGAAAGGCTGAGGGAGCTGGGTCTGTTTAGCTTGGAGAAGAGGAGGCTGAGGGAGGGTCTGATCAATGCTTATAAATATCTAAATAGTGGGTGTCAGGAGGATGGGGCCAGACTCTTCTCAGTGGTGTCCAGTGACAGGACACAAGGGGAATAGGCCACAAACTGGTAAACAGGAAGTTCAACCTAAATGTAAGGAAACACTTCTTTACTGTGAGGGTAACAGAACACGGGAACAAGCTGCCCAGAGAGGATGTGGAATCTCCATCTTTGGAGATATTTAAAACCTGTCTGGACATGCTCCTGTATGATCTACTCTAGAATCCTGCTCTACTGGGAGGCTGGATTAGATGATCTGCAGAGATCCCTTCCAACGGCTACCACTCTGTGACTCTGTGACTCTGTGATCTGTGAAATAAAAATTTCCCTGTCTGTCTCTTTGTAGTGTTGCTTCCTGCACTTGATGAGAACAGTAAAAGGAACCGAACCACTAAATTCAACTGGAAGCTCCTGAGTTATGTCCTCAGTTAGAAATGGTAAATTAATAAACAGATAAAAATCATAATTCTAAAAAAATCCCAATGTATTTAATTTACAAGATTATCAGAAAGTATGAAAATAAGGAACCCATATATCCATTACTCTTCACTTATATATGAATAAAAAACGCCAAACCAAAGAATCTCTATCACATGCAAAAATTGTGGGAACAAGGTCTAAATGTAAAAGAAATCCTGCTACTGTGTTGACAGTAGTCATGGGTTTCATGATTTACAAGAGAAGGAATATATATTCTAAGCCAAACTATATGCTTAAAAAATACCCAAAACAATAGGTAAAAAATCAGCTTCTCAGTCTCTTCAGAGAGATGGGGTACTCTGGTTCTTCCAGCCTAAATCCCACACTCCCTCAAAAGCAGATCAGCTAGAGAGCAAATCCTGCTGCTGCTGGATCTGAATACTTTCTGTGCAGCAGCAAAACTTTCCTTTCCAAGAATTTACCCCTTTGCACATTGTTCCTGCTGGCAACACATCATAGCCTGGTTTTCTGAGTGTGATAAAGAGGATTTGGCATTGGAAATACATACTATGTGTGAGATACTAAATGAAAGTAGCAAAGGAATGGATGAAAGCTACCAAGTGTTGCTCAGCCATCCTGTGTATCATCTGAGAAAGACCAGTCAGCTACAAGCAGAACAGCAAACAAGCCTGTCTCAGACTTTCAGGGTAGCAGAAATTAACTCAATGAACTGAAATGCGCTGCATGATTCACGTTTATGGAGCAGAGTTCCTTTAAAAGCAAATACTCACCCTTTAAATATTGAAGCAAATATTTTCGAGTGTGTCACCAGAATAAAAGCTGTGGGTCAATTCCTCTTTCAGAACACGTCAGGTTACAACAACGTGGAGAGAAATGTGTAAACTATTTATGATGGGTAACATTAAAGCAGTGAAGGACAAATGAGCTCAAATACCTGATCTGAGGTAGGAGAAACAACAAGTTCACTTTGATGCGGCATAAACACATGATCTTGAATAGATATGGCCAAGGCTCAAAAAAAAGCTTCAAAAATAGTTAGCCTAGTTCACATGTCAGTTCTTCCACAGGCCATAAATAAGCTTCAAAGAGTTATAAAACCAGGCAGCAGACACCAAATGCATGCAATCCCAGAGTAGTCCTAATAAAAGTACATCGCCACCTTTCTGCTGCAGAGAAAAATTAGGCAAATACTTGGTTCATACGCAAGTGTGCACGCGTGTACGAGCATTCACTTCAGAACATTTCTATGGTTTATTAGGTATTGGCACTAAATAAAGTTTAGTAAACATTTTTATTTCAAGATTGTTAGTGGTAAAGAGAATATTTGTGGTGCATGGTCACTAAGCAAACAGAGTGAAAATACTTTTACAGTGAATATAAACAGTTTTATGGAGTATCAGAGAGCAAGAGGAAGCTGCAAATATAGAGCACCAGCAGCTGTTCTGGGGCAAGGCGGCTGCCTCGGTAGTAGCAAACTATATTTGGGCAAACAAGTGGGTGTGGGACTGTGTAATGGAATACAGCAACTTTTTAAATGGCTTAAATAATAAATGGATGGGAGGACTTCTTTCTCTCCTTTTTTAATTTTTCATAGAAATTGGGAAAGTGGCTCAAAAATATTACTGGATATTGACTTAAATAAAACACTGGATTTATTTGTTATTGACACCATTTCTCAATCCATTTTCCATGAATATTCAGTTTATTTGTAGGAAAGTTTGGAAAAACAGAAACTAAAGCCTTTGCAAGAACACATGACACTTCTAGACTATGCTTTTATTATAAGATCCAAATTCTAAGAGATGCATTTCTTTTCTGCCACAAATAAATAATAAAAACACTAGAAAACTATGCATTTGATTGAATTTATTTATGAACACCGAAGATATGTTTGCAGAAAGCTTTCAGCAAATATCTGGAGAAACAAATATACTGGAGAGCAACCATGATGGCTTGTAGAAAATTTATCAATTACAAAAATTAGATTATATTTGCAAAATTTCTTACTCAGCTCCAGTCTAACAAATACACTAAGCTGTTATGCTGCAGCTCTCACCAGTCTTCCAGTAAGCAGGTGCTCCCTCCCTTGAGGTTGCTAAGGTGATATTTCATTGCCAACAGTATATTTTTGTAGTAACTAATGATTATGTTTTGTTTTCATCCTCAGAAACGTATTCAGGTGCAAGCAGAGTCACGAATCCCACTGTGTATGTTGTGATATACTGGTATTCACCCTGAGTGCTGTGTAGTGTCTGTGCCTCCGTTCAGAGGGAAGGACTACAGTTGCTCTAAGCCCCAGGCTCCATGGACTCTACTCACTCATGGGTTTCCATAAATGCTTCTGTTTTGCCTGTCAGTAGATTTCTTTCCATGACAACCAGAAGTAAATGGGTTATATGTTCTCCAGGCAGCTGTTGCAATTTATTGTGGAAGACAAACTCAGCAGTATCAAAGCTGCCCTAGAAGTAGTGTAACCATACTAACTGGAAGGAAAATTAATTTTTAACTTCAGCTAGCTGAAGGGAATAGACACAACAGTGACTTTGTCTTGTTCCTGCAACACACCCACACATAGATAAGTTCAGCTGGCTGTTTTGGCTGGGGTGAAAGAAGAGGTGCAGCGCTCTCAGACCAGTGTATCCTGAGTACAGATGATCCAGAATATCCCTTCATAGAACTGGGAGAGAAAAATATGCCTTTGATCCATCCTCACTGCCAGGTCTTTTTGAGCTGAAACTTTAATCCAGCTAAGGGTCAACCTTATTTTTTCAAAAGACAGAGGCTGGTGAGTCTAATTCCTGGCTGCAGCCACTTTTGTGGCAAAACCACCTTCATCTCTTTATCTGCAGTGTTGGTTATTCTACTCATGATTGTAATACACTGCTCTTGTAATTGTGATAAATTATCTCTATGCACGAGACGGCTCTTTGGGGATTCCTTGGACACAGTTTAGAGAAGAACCCAAGATTCATAACTGTCATCAGCAAGAAACAGAAATAGTCCCTGCCATCATTTGTGGCTCTGAATCACATGTAACAAATGGCCAGTACAATCCATGGCTGATATCCCTGGATATCAGCCAAATTTCTACCAAACTTTATGTTGTTATCCTTGGCCTACTAGCCTAATGATATTAAGCTCAAACATTTTGGTACAGTTCCTACCATATTCCAGTCTGGAGAATAGCTAGCCATTCCTCCATTTCTCATCAGGAAGATGAATTGGCTATGGTCATTATTAACAATACTAAAGAAATTGCAGCCTGAGTTTTCTTCACTAAAGCTTTAATTACTTCCTTTTAATCACCTGTTTCTCAGTAATCAACAGTATTCTTGTTTGTACGTGAAAATTTGTATGGAGTAATGTCAAACACAGACTTATGGAGAACACTAATCCTATACTGAAGCTGCGCTGCACTTTTGTAACTGTCTTTTACTCTTGTTTAAAAGAGTGTGACTATCAATAATGCTT
The DNA here is from genome assembly GCA_013401335.1 of Brachypteracias leptosomus. Taxonomy (NCBI): domain Eukaryota; kingdom Metazoa; phylum Chordata; class Aves; order Coraciiformes; family Brachypteraciidae; genus Brachypteracias; species Brachypteracias leptosomus. The sequence goes on from VYZX01026679.1 coordinate 19,698, forward strand.
TGTTCAGTATGTGTGTATATAATAATGTATATGAGGCCATTATTATGGTGTTCACTGTGGAAATAATGCAGTCATACAAAAGTCACATTGCTCAAAATAAAACCTAAGATAAATAAAGGAAGCTATAAAATGCTCTGTTGGGCCTGCTTCTGGACCTATTTAAAGTCAATGGCAAGGTTCCCACTGACCTCAAGCAGGAACTAGCTTCTTTTTCTCTTTCTAGTTTTGTTTAGGAAGAAATATAGTGACAGACTTGAAAGGTAAGATGAAGTACTTGGGGAGAGGGAGAGAAAGAAGAATAGAGGAAAAGAGATCAGAAGGGGATGAGGAAAAATAATAAGCTGTATTTTTAACATTTTACATAGGATGTAACAAGAATTACTTAGGATTTTTTCAAATTTTCCATGTTCTGGTTTTCCCAGAATACTTTAGTATTTTAATGCTCACATTTCCCTCCCAGCTCTTTCCACCCTCTTCTCTGTGGGCAGTTCTACTGTCCCCAAAAGGCACGTGGTGCTTCTCAAAACTAAAAATGTGTTTGCCATTAAATATAATGTGTAAAATCTCACAATGCTTTCAGAAAAATAACGTTCACCTCCAAAATGAGGGGAAAATGGTACATAATCATACATATAATTCACAACATTTATTTCCCCAGTAATGAATGTTGTCAGGTTTTTCCTAAGTTGAACAGTCATACCTGAGGCGCGTGGCATTAAAGGGCACATTCACTGCCGACATAAATGGTAACTGTGGCCACTTTGGTGAAGTTATCACCAATTAAGCCAGCCATTACATGCACTTCAAGGCATGCAATACATTTTAAATGATAGAAATAAGTCTAGGAAATGCCAAGTGCTTCTATGAGCTCTCTTTTGTGTGTGTGTCCCCCTGGACCCCTTCCCCAGATCTGCTGGTTTTGTGCTAAGTGCTGCCTGAGCAGAGCCCTGCGAGGGCCGGCACTGTGTGTCCTGTTTACCCTCGCAATTAACAGAGCAGCGTTCAGTGGGAGACACCAAAGAGCCTGCTGCACTTAAAGGGCTAAGGAGAGGTGATAACAGCCTTCGCTCCGTTAAGGCTGGCTGCCCAGCTTTACTGAAAATGTAGTGACAGATAAAACATAAATCAACATCCTTATCATCCCGGCTTCCTTGCCTGCCAAATGGGGGTTTAGTTTATCAGCGACCCGCGGGCCCGCTGGCGGCCTTTACACTTACAGCTGGTCAGCGGGGTGGGATGGGGTGGAAGCTAAATGGCTGCTCTAAAACGCCTTGGTGTAAACAACCCGGGGAAGGACTTCCTTGAACTGCCAGTTACCTGAGTGCGATCCATCTCACTAAAGCGCCTGCCCCAAGAGGGGTAGTATCGCCAGGAAAGAAAACAAATAAGAGACACACAGCACGTCCTGGCGCAGGCACGGGCTAGGGAATGCCACCCCTTGAGCGGGTGAGGAGCCTTCAGCAGGGCAAGCTCCCCCAGCAGGGCCTGGGAAGCGGGAAAGAGCCTTGGAAAGAAAGGGACTTTGTCAGTGCCATCTGCTTCCTCTGTGCTGTGACCAGGCTGTACAGCGTTTACTTGTATATATATATGTACAGGGTTTGTCCTGACTCCCAGCAAACTCCATCGTGGGGGCATGTCTTTCAAAGGCACCAGTGTCACCCGAGGCTCAGGAGACAACTGCATGGAGGGCATATTCATTCCCCATTGCAAGCCAGCAGACTTCTTTCCTGTCATTACAAACAAGTTGCTGGACACACAGGGATCTTAAAAGTATTTGTCCTGATTCATGGCATCATGGTTAGATTTTTGCATTAAGCTCAGCTCAGAAAACAAAACCCAATTAAATTTGGCCTTGCTCATGGCGAGGGTGGGAGTTCGGATAGGGGAGCACCCCAGTTTTTGCTAGCTACGGGACGGCACTGACATAATTTGCCTCATTCAAACACTTAGTGAAGACAAAATCTTCATTTGGATCAGTGATTTATTTCTGCCCTGAAATCTACTGCAGTAAATTATTTCTTGGGAATTTAAAGTGAGGCAACTGTAACAGTGGTTTTATGTCACTATCAAAAGGAGTGTAAAATGCAGATAGGTCTGACAGACCCTAGCTCAAGACTTTTTTTTTTTTAAACTAAACGAATTCATTTTAAAAATGTTCTTTTTTTTTCCTGTCACAGTGACCTTTGGTTATACAAAAATGGAAGTCAAGCTACAACATTTCATTTAGACAAACTACTCTGTATTTCTTTGGGTTTAGAAAGCCTGAGCTTCTGGCAATAACATGGAAAAGATGTGCAGAACACAGGCAAGTCATAGGCAGAAAGCGAAGACACTATGACACACTCATGGTGTTGTGCAACAAAAATGCAAAATGTACAGAAAACACGATGTTATACACATCAGAATCAAACCTTCTGGTAAAAGAAGATACATTTTATAACGAGATTTTTGCTTAATATGTCTTCACAAATAAACAATTTCTAAAAGTGCTTCAAATACATGGGATATAAAGAAAGAAACATCTATTCCCTGTCACATGTTCAGACTTGCATGTTTTAGGAAGCCATTTGTAATAAATCACAGATGCCCAGAGCTCATCTCTCTGTTTTTCCAGTAGACAAACATTTACTACAGATGAAATTGCTAGAATCAATACGGCAACTGTTAAAGATTCCCATAACAATCTTTGCTTATAGCATTGCTAAACTTTTATCACTAAGCTAAAATTTTTCTGATGGCAGATATGCCCTTCCAGCTCACTTTCTTTTTGTGTGCTTGTTTGTTTAGCAGTGTACTTTGGCAAGGTTACCCAAGCAACAGCAACATACTTGCACCCATACTTATCCAAAAGTCTCCATAAAAGCTCATATTATACATGCTCGGAGTGTTCATACAAGAATTATTTGCTCCCCAAGAAGTCTGTCAGAAGAACATGCTTCAATTTAGAGTTACAAGGAACTGAACAAAGGGGTTTTTGAGGGAACAGGTAGTGAGAGAGTGGTCTCTGGAAAGAATAAAGGTGAGAGCAAAGCCTTCCTCTCTCAGTGTACTCCAAGCAGAGAGGCACAGGAGGAAAAGAACTGGCCTGCAGAGCCAGGAGAAGTAGAAAGAATATTTGGAGATGCAGCAAGTCTATCAGAACTGGAAAGGTGACAGAGAGCGGGAAATAGGGTGGAAAGGAAACCAAAGGTGAAATCAAAGAAAAAGAGAAGGGCCAGAGCCAGGATGTATGAAAGGACAAATGCAAGAAGCAAACAGAGGCAGAGGGAAAGAAAGAGTAATCACAGAGATGCTGAGGAGCAGAAAGTTTGTAAATGTTGGTAAATGTTCTACTTTAGTTCAAAGTTTCCAAACTGTCTCAGCTATAAACTGTGAAGCACACTTACAAAAATCACTGGCTTTCCTGTTGCTGATGGAAATAGCCTGAAAAAGGCAAACCACCTACTACTACAGATACCAACTGCTATGTAGCCAAATGTTCATTTGTTCAAACAAAGTGCAAACAACGTTTCGAGACCAAAAAAACTACCTATGATATCTGTTGGTGCCTTACAACATTCCACATGACAGAACTGATTTTCAGATTGGGGGGGTTGGGCTGTTTTTAATAAAGAAAAGCACAAAAAGTGGAATTATATTTCAGAAGCATCCTCACAATGTTATGAATCTCTAGTGTTCACATTGTCCAGGTGACTTTAATTCCTCTCACTTACCCTCATGTTTCATGAAAACGAGTCCCTATTGATTTTTTTCCCATCCAGCTCATTCAAACATGTGCAAGGTCTAATGTAGGATCTGTTGTGTTCCAGGTACTATGGGTCACACAGTTTGGAAGAGGCTGTGGTGCTGTGCTGTGGCCAGAGGATGTAGTCCCTAACAGAGCCCCTCCAGAGCACATGATCCACTTCAGAGCGCAGCCCAGGCAAGCACTACTAAAGATGGCCCACTAGGCTGACATGCAGATCACAGTTTGGAAACCAGTGGATTATTAAATAAGCACAATGATCTTTTAATCTATACTGCCAAACTTGCAAAGGAACATTTTTCATGGAGGACTGTCAGGGCTGAGTAAGAGATAGACTCTTGTCTATAAGATTGGCATAAAAACTGAGTGGAAATACAGTGAATTGTGTGAAGGAGAAATATGTTCTTCTAGAAAGCAGCACAAACATAGATAACTCAAAAAGAATGGTATTTTTTTAATCTACAAAGCCTGTGAAGGTCATTCAGATGTTAACATCACAACTCTCAAATTTTGCATCATAAACCTTCATTAAAAACTGAAATGTATGTCTATGCATGGTAATCAGCACCATAAACTGTGGTTTCACTTTACACATGAAAATATCTCCCCGGATGTGTCACAGCCATGAACAGTACTAAGTTAATATTTATCATGCATCTAAATGTGAGAAATGAATGCTAAATAATTTGATATCATGAGTTTGGGCTTTCACACATGAAACAAATAATTTATAAAGACTTGGCCCATTATAACTTTTTCACGTAAAAGGTAATGAAAGAAAAGGTTATTTTAGAAAATGAACACACTTCCTGACAAAGTCAGAGTTACACAATTTTGAAAGATAATATTTAACCTTTGGAAAGGCCAAAATTCTTTGGACTGACGCACAAGTTATAAAGATAGATCTTGCCAAATGTAGAGTAATTTTTGAAGAATTACTCTTTTTCACAATACTAATACAAAAATTCTTGGACACAAAACTGAGAACTCTGGAACAGGAAGGAGAAATGATAGATGCTTTAAAGAACAAGTCTATTTAGAAGCAGTTTGAATTCTGTAACATAGTCTGACAATAATACATTTTCATGCTTGACTGTATTTTGCTAGCTCGTTTCTTCATGCACAGAAAATAGTAAATTTAGCCCATGGCATTTCAAAATATATGTCTTAAAAGTAGATAGCACTTGCTTACTTCTACATTTTATAAAAGAAAAGAAAATAAAAAGAATACTGTGAGAGCAAATGCAAACATATATACATAATGCCACGTATATAAACCTATTCATACACTTATGCTGAAGATGACAAACACTGTTTTGAAGAAGTAGAATTAATAGATATTTACCTTTTCTTCAGCCTTCTAAGTTTAGTATAAGGAACTCCATAAATTTGTATTTCTGCAGGTGGTAAATGTGCTTACTCTGAAACCTATAGTCTCCTATATAGAGTTGCTGTTTATATGGAGAACATCGGTCACAAATAATTCTCCTATTCAACTCAATTTCTTTTTTGATTTTGCTATTGAATGCTACAGCATTACACAGCTGTAACATGAAATCAAATTCTGTATTATATACTCCATAAACTTAGACCTTCTAAGATGATTGGGGTCTGGTCAGTAGCAATAGGACCAAGAGTAGTTGTATTAAAAACTTTTGCAGCATACTTTTGAACTTTGCCATAATTTGCAAAGAGAAAAGATTTATTCCTAAATTACTCCTGAAATTAGCAAAGTACATGACTGAAGATGATGTTTTATTCTCTCCTTGCTTTTACATATTTGTTTTTATTTCATTCCACCTCAGAAAAGCTACATTTCCAAACTGTTTCTATTTCAGGATATGTTGAGGAAAATTCCATCCAAATGAAGAATGTCATCGTAACAGCAGATTAAAAAAAAAAAAAAAAAGAGAGAGAGAGAGAATCAGGGAGGAAGGAAACAGCAAATACTGAGAACACATCATCTGTAAAATGCACCAACAATTCCAAGCTTGCAATGGGCTGTCACTGCACATGCAAAGAGGAAATTTCATTTAAAAGTTACAAAAATGACCTTGCTTTGAACCAAGTGAATGTGATTATTTCTGAACTGAATGGAAAGTTAAGAAGTTTGGATTAAATGTTTTACCAGTTCCAATGTCCCAGAACTTTCTTTGGCTCTATATTCTCCTTTCCTATGTTTGTCAGCTGAATTTAATGTTCTCTTCTTTTTGTCTTCTGGTCTCTTTGACCTTAATGTGACATTTTAGTTGGGTGATTAATTACTATTAAATGGCACTGCATTTATTAAATGGAGTCTTTGTCTGCATAAGAGCACAGTTACAATGCAACGATTCAGTTTGATAAGCTTAAATATACACAGTTAGACGTGGTAATATCTAATTTGTCAAGGATCTTGTGCCTAGCTTTTCTGCCACACTGCTAGAGAGTAGATGTGGTTGCACAAAAAGCTTAATATTCTGAGCTTAAATGTTCTCAGTAAATCGATCTTCTCCATCATGTAATCTTATTTCAGAGTGTGCAGGAGACAGTGAAGTTCCACACAAGCCTAAGTTGCCTTAATACTAGGCCTGAGGGTTCCTGACCATAAAAATAAAAGCTATGTGACAAGATTTGTATGTCTCTTTTCGGCACACAACAGCTGACTTGCCTTGCCAGAAGCTTTCTTCCTGAGTTAATTGAATAAAAAGAAGAATAAATGTCAGTAAAAGGATGAAAGGTTCATTGAGAAAGAAAAGATCCATCTATCGTTTGAACAGTTAAGTGAAAAAGAGATTGTGAATATTTAGTTTAGTAAGTGAAACAACAGCAGCTAATAGCAACCAACCAGGTTACTATTCTATCAGTTACATTCTCCCAACACTGCTTTTTCCTTTGCTCATCTAACTATGCTGATTGGGAGCATGTTCTTTTTTTTTTTTTTTCTTTTTTCAAAACCTCTTGCAAGCAAAAGGTTGATTTTGATTTAACACCTGTTGGGAAAAAAGATCAGGCCCAAGGTGGATGACCTGGATAAAATCAAAACAGGAGGGAGACTCTCACAAAAAGCTCAGTGGTTTGGGTACTGATGGGAAAGATGAACAGCAGTTTGGTCTCATTCCTGCCTGGTTATTATGTCAATTCTTTTACCCTTTGATTAAATGTTAGCAGAAGAAGAAGATGGTCTCGGGTTGTGCTTTTGTCTTCCACTTTAAAAACATGTATTCACAGAGTCGGTATCTGCCTTTACAGCTCTCTCTCACTCCACATAAAACAACAAGAAATTAAAGTAAAAGGTGAGATAGATCAGGTTAATATGAGAAGCAAGAGGCCTTCAGCTCTACCTCAGTCCTGCAGGTAGTTTTTTACAGTGCAAACTGTAGTAGTGCTGTAGAGGGAGGAGGCAATTGTAAGAACGTAATCTTATCTGGTTAGGTGTTTACAGGGATCTCTTTGTGGACATATTGTGGAAAAAATGGTAATGTTTGGGTGTGCATCTTCAGACCTATTTTAGATCTGAGATGAATACCTCCGTAACAACCACAGTGAGAATTCAAACCTCCACCAGAGAGACATTTACATGTAATCAGGCAAGAGCTCCCACCATTTTGCTGGAAAACAGAAGCACGAGCACTATAATATATGTGCATACTGTTCACACAGTGAAGATTTAAGCTGAACTCCACACACAAGGAGATACTTGAACTTATATGGCCTTGCAGGTTTGCAGACATTGTACCATCTGCAGACACTGAAATAACCCTGCCTTAAGGCCAAACATCATCAGTAAAGTGAATCTAAATGAATCAAGAAAGGCCATAATCCTGACTACCTCTAAAAGGATTACAGCGGTGTCTTGACTACTGATGACAGTCTAATGATAAGATTGCATAAGAAAAACATTCTTACAATTCTCATTAAGGATTAAGTCACCACTCTCATGGTTGCTCCTGTGTAGATTTGTTCACCTCCATCATTCACTATGAGCAACAGGAAAAGAGGCACATTTGTATTACCTAGAATCCTATGGAGTCAGAATTACAGGCAGGGAGATTCATCGGATTTGTGCTTTAGCAGACTCAAAATGTTCATCTTTTGAAAATGATGGATGCTGGAGATATGTCAGGCACATCTTTCTGAAAATTTTCTAGAAATTAGATTCAACTACAAAACCTGCATTTTAGTATGAGTGAGCATAAGATCTTCTGAAAAAGCATTTCTTCGCTACCTTCCTCATAGAATAGAAATATTTTTTATTGGTGTAATTTGCTATATTTAGGATTCAAAAGATGCAGCAGTTTGTCCTCATAATCTTCAGAACAGGTTTCTAGAAAACAGGCAACTTTGCAAATACAATTACTATATTAGTCTCAAAAATAGGGAAATATTTTCAAGTGTCAGAATGTTTTATTTCTAAAACCACTTTCAATTTCCATTATATGATTATTAAAAACTGGTCACAACACAATACATTTCAAGTTCATCCAAATGAAATGTTTTGATTGATTGATCCAAGGGAAAAATTTACTTCAAGAAAGTATTAGAAATATTCCTAAAGATTTTACAGACCACAAAATGCATTTTTAACCAGGGGTAAACTTTATTTTTGGCAGATGATAAAATATTATATTATCTCCACAAGAGCATTAGTGGAATTGCAAGCTGTAGATAGGACATAGGCACAGAATTTACCTTTTGTGAAAGACGTGGTAGGCTAATAGTTTTAATCATTCAAAACATAGGAACAATTTTCCGTTTTCAAGTCATAAGGCATTACTTTGTGGAAATTAAACTAAAAGCATAATCTAACATGCACTTTTTCTGTATACAGAGGATAAAACCTCACAGATTCATAATATAGGCTGCTGATGAGCATAGTAATTTGCAAGTCAGTTTAATGTTCTCCTCTGCCTAGGTAAGTGATCAGGGAAATAACCGAGAGTCTGTAAAATGGAGGAGTATAATATTATATGACAACATACCAGTAATGGTTTCAAATTACAAGCCAAGTCGGACAAGGAAAAAAAATAAAAGTCTTCTCCTCTTTCTCCCAAACACATGCACAATTTCCTCTAGAAGAAAATGCATGAGAAATAAACGCATTGCTTGCTCTTTCTCAGAGGTATATCAAATGCTGATTCTAAATCTTACAAATTGTAATGTGACCATCAGAGCAAAATTTGGCCTTGCAATGCTTTCCTGTAACTCAGAGGGCTATACAAAAGTCACTGTGTTGAAAGAATTATAGCCAAGGACATAACTGCAATGAAGTATTATCACGGACATATAATATTATCAAAATATCAAACTCTACATATGTCAACAGTCACCCAACGTGATTAGAGGCAGACCTGGTTTTCAGTTTAGGTTAAAGTAGGCAGTTGTTTATGTTGGCAGATCATGGGGGGAAGGGAGGAAATGAAATGCTGTACTGGGGTACAGGGTGCCATGGCCCCACCTCCTGTTTTGTGGACCTCGAGAGAAAGACAAGCAGGAGAGAAGCTGTGCACCCTACAATCAGATCAGCTAAGAGAACGGGCAGAAGGTTAGTGCTCCCCTGCCCACTGGTTCCTAGTAAATCTGCTCCCTTCCAATAAATCCGTGCTTTATTTCTCTAGTCCTTCACATTTACCTCTGGGGATGGAGAAGAAACAAAACAACATCCCTGCCTGGCACCACCTCCAGATCACTGGTGGATCCCTGGAGCCCACAGCCAATTCCTTTCAGTCCCATTCCCTAACCGCTGCCACCAAACTAGGTGAGATTTGCAGCAGGTCCCCAAGCCTGGCAACCCACTTCCAGGTCTGCGTCTTCTCTCAGAATCTGTCACATTGTTGTCAGGCTTTGCCCAACAATTATTTCATCATCCTTCACCCAAGTGGCTCCTCCTTGCACGACTTTGTCTAGAAGGCTGGGTGCTGATTCACCAAGCAGACAGGCACGTATTAAATCGAAACCTACCAATCATTAAGCGTGGCTAGAGGTGAGCATGTAGAGGAAAGGCAGCATCTGCTGTCAGATTTCAATCCTTTTGAACTGCAACCTTATACAACCATCCTCTGTGCTTGTTATTTATGAGGTGAACTGAGGATATGACAGCCTTGTCTGCTGATGTGACAGAAAAAGCACATTGTTCGCTTTGAACCTTGTAGAAATGTGGAAAACTTTCTTGTGCTCCTTTCAGTGTAACCCTGCTCCAAGAACCGTATTAACTTGTAATAGCTTCTGTTTATGCAGTGCAACAAGCTGAGGTCAGTGGGAAAGTGTCAGCCGCAGCGTATGACTTCGCTTTCACTGCATCATGGAACTTGGCACAGCCTCACAATGACAGATAACAAACTGCATTCTATAGCTTTCAAAACCCTCAAAGGATATGTGGCTGGGAAAGGCTTGCAAATGCCTTCACTTGATTAATAGTCACAAAACTGAAGTGATCATAATTTAGCCCTAGCAAAGAGATGTACTTCTTTGTAGCAGCAATAAAGAAAGACACGAAAGCCCACAAACCTACACAATATACAGAAATGATCTTTGAAGAAATTCACAGTCATCATGCCAGACACTAAGTGAATTATTTCTCTCATTTCTTGTCTCACCAAAGCTTCCTCCCACTTGGACACACATGTTAGGCATTCAGTTAACCTCAAGCATAGCTCTCCTGGCCCTATCACTGTATCTGCACTCCCCATCACGAGGGTATGCTAGACTACATTTTTGCAATGTAAAAAGGGTGACATCATTTTTTTCTTAAAGTGACTTATCTGTAAGAACGCTTCAATTATACCCAGCACAGCTCAGTCCCAGAATATGCCTGTTCCTCTGCACTTTCCTGTCCTGTGCTCAGCACATTGTTCAGGGCTGCTCCTACTCATAGCTCTGTGCTATACACCCCATTCTGAACCTCTCATTTTCTATCTACAGCAGCTGCATTTTTCTTCCTCATCTATAACTTTCACCAACCTCCTGCTCTTGCGCTGCACTTCCTGGGAAGTGTTTTGTTCACGGACTCAGTGGAGGAATATGTTATGACAGTGGAGTTTTAAGGAAAGCTTTTTGTTTTGTTGTGTCATGCGCTTTATCCATCCCATTTTGTCATCTGGTGGTTTTCCTTTCTTGTTCTAGCACATATTTCATGGCTAAAGCTGTTTCACAGGCAGCCTTGGAAGTCAATCCTTTTTCAGATAACAACTTTTTTTCAGCTGATCCACCTTCCTATCTACTTGCAAATCCATCAGAGAGTGCTTTATTTGGCTACAGTTCTGCATTATATAATGGAATATTTATAGAAACATGATTTTCACCAGTCTGAGGTGAATCACAGAAATATTGTTTAAATTACCTTTTTCGCAATCAGAAAATTTGTCTGAGAATACTAGCACAGAACTTCACTGGCTATGTTGAAACACAGAGGAAAAAAAAACAGCAAGATATGCACAGGACCTTCATTTGGGGAATAGTTAATTTTTTTTTTTTCCTTCAGGAAAGATCCAATTTTCAGTTGTGTAATGTCTTTTTAGATCTAGTAAGGAGCTGTTTCTGATGTTTTATACAGTCAGATAAATGTGTTATGAAATTAAATAAAGGATTAATTATCCTTACAGAGCCTTTGGTCACTTTCTGGAATTTCATGCTAAGTGCCATCACTCTGATTTTACTGAAAGAATCTCACCTGAACTTCACAGCCTTCCCTATTTATTGTCTGTTGGATCTCCTTCTCTTCACTGGACTGCCTTGAATATTGGGTTAATAGGCTTAATTCTTATTCAGTCCTGTATCCTGATAGTATATAAAAGTAACATGTGGCAAAAGGTCTAAAAATGTTTTTAATTAAAACCAAGTGTTAGAATTATACTGTTTTGGGGTTTCCTCATGTTTTGTGACTTTCTTGTGTCAAGTTCACAATAGAAAGAGTTGTGGATAGGACAAACTTTGCTTCTAATGATATCTTCTAAACACCATGATACACAAATAATAAGTTTTGATGCTTACTGTAAAAGTACTGCTATGGGTGTGCAGCTTTAGGATGTTAACTGTAGTGATGGGAAATGTTTATACTTTACAAGTTATCTCTGGTTATGGAATTACTGTTAAAGTGCAGTAAAACAAACACTATGGATATTGTCTTTTTTCTTCTTGTGCTGAATCAGGTCTTTTGCAACATGGTCTTTGTTTTATCAGAAAGCACAAGATGCTCTTCTTAAGACAAGAAAACACAACAAAACTCTGAAAGTAGGTTGCATAATCTAATGTGCCATATTTGCCTTCTGATAACCCTCACCAACAACATCTAAAAGTAGTCATTTGACTTTTTAATAACAGCCACTGTTCATGTTATCTCTACAAATTTCCTTCTTGAAAGAGCTGGTCCTCTTACTGTTTAGATACCACTGCTTCTGCATTTGCAAGAACAGAGGGGATGTAGTTGGCCTTGATTCAGTTCTTACATAGTGTTTGCAAAGATTTAAACACATCAAAGTGTCAGCTAGATTGAATGAGCTAGAATCTATTTTAAAGTAATTGAAAGTTTGACTTCCATTAGCCCAAGAACTCTATTTATTTATTTAGCTTCACTAAAATTCCTCCAGCATTATAAAATTAATTGCAGTCCTGATATCTTTCCCTCATTGCACTCCCTCAATGTCAGCAGTCTCTGAAATGTTTCTTACAAAAATCTCAATACTAAACACCTGATTTTACAATGAAACCACAAAAGAATCTTATATGGAACTACCTGCTGTTCCATATTAAAATGGATGCATGCTTATTTTTACGTCATCATTTGGTAGTAAAAGGAAAGCTGGAATACTTCTCACAGAAACTTTTGAACTAGCTGAAAAACAAATCACATCTACTTTGAAGTAATTGAAGAAAACATTCCATTGTACTTTTTTGATCCTACCACATATTTTCAGTCCTATGACATTGCCTGAAGAGCTTTCATTTATTAAAAATTTCATCAAACTTGCTAAGATTTACCTCTGCCCAGATTTAGAGATCACAAGGCTGATTCAGTCTCTATGTCCATCCTTTTCTAACAGAAAAGGATTTAAAGCCCAAAGAGTCACTTTAGTGGCATCTCTGTATTTAGTTATACTGCTCAGATGCTGCTCATAGCTGTGCTTCTTGTCTTATTCACTCACCACTTCCAATGCTGTATCAGCTCACCTCTTTTAAGAACATACACAGCCAACAGGATGTTTCTAAAAAATCTTTCGAAAGTCAGTGCTACACTGTCTTCATTTCAATGAATAGGAGAGAAAAGGACTGGATCTTTATTCGGTTATTCCTCTTCTAGGGAGTGTACAGAAACAGACACTCATAACTAAGGGACTAGCTGAAGGCTGTCCCCTGTCTGAAGCCAGAAACTGCCTGTCTTAATCTCTCAGACTAGATTAGATAAGATTAGATAAGGCTGGTAGCTTTTCTAACACTGTTTTC
>VYZX01026680.1:5328-101559 GCA_013401335.1 Brachypteracias leptosomus
CAGGTAGCAACTTTTCTCTATTACAGTGCTTTAAAAATAGCTAAATTTCCAAGTTAAAAAAAAATCTTATTGAAATCATAATAATTCTATTTATTATACCTCATGTTTGAAAAAATAACCCAAATAAAACCAAATACTTCAACTTAAAGAAAAATGCCAAATAAATTTAAATTTCCTACGTCTTCCAGTGGGACATTTTTAACCACAGGAGAATATAAAACCCCTTTAGCGTATTCTGTAAGGGTGAATTTGCTAACTTTCATTGGGAATGACACCTTGGGATCACGAATCACAGAATCAATGTCTTACTGTAAAATGGAATAAATTAAATATTCACTCTGTGTTGAAAACTTTTTCCTGATCTTTTTCTATTTAACTTCAGGGATCCACAGAGGATGCACGAGGGATTCAAACTGATCCTGGTGAGGCTGACACCAAACACTTGAACTCATGTCAGCAGAGACAGGTCTAGAACATGTCTATGTGACAGGTAAAGTGAAATTTTTCATGTTTGTCTGTTAAGAGTGTGTTTTGACATGAATTGTTATAAATGACAAAACACAATAATTTACCAGTGAACCAAGTCCAAAACTCTTACAACATCGAGGGCAGTTCCTTCCCAAACTGAAATTCCCTCATTGCTATTTCCAAGTTAGTAAACAAAGTCAAAACAAGGTAATATATGACGACTAAAATGGGTCAGCACCAATATCCACGTGCAGTCCCAGGGAGGATTTAGAAATGAACTGAAAAGGATGCGAGACTCTCCTGCAGAGAGGGACCACGGAGCCAGCAACAAACAACATCCAGCACACCAAGGAGACACCAGGGACTCCAAAGCCTTAACTCCATCCTAAAGTAGGAATATGTCTTCAGAATTCTTCTACAGATTCATTTAAAATGAGAAAGCATCCTGAAGCATTACAGTGACACTGTCCTTTCAGCAGATGCTGTCCTTTGAAAAGGTGAACTGAAGAACTAGTGCCTTACAGAGGGATTTCATAAGCTGCACTCTACAACAAAGCTGAACGTGACCATGGTATTTTCAGTTCCTATTTTGTTCACCCTTTCACAATGCTCATGAGGTTAGAACAATATTTTCACTTTTATAAGGCAATAAAGATTTTTTTTTTTTCACAACTCCATAAATCCCATTGTAAAGTATCTTTAAAATAAAACACTACAATCCAATTATTCAAATCAGTCCATGGGATATTTCAATGGAAGTTGTTTCTATTCTAATTTTAACGTATTTACTCATTATCTTAGGCTGCATTGCTAATAAACTGTTGTATTAATTTTCACAAGCTGGAGTTTGAAGCAAATGCTCTAGCAAGTGACCCATAAACTAATGCTTGCAGCACAGCCAGTTTAATAAAATATATTCTTAGAATTATATATAAATTGACTGTTTTAACTTAGTGGAAGCAGTGCTCCATTTTCCATCAAATTTCTTAAAAAGAAACAGCTTCCTTCACCTATATTTCTGCTGCAAAATTCAAGGCTGCCTTAAAACTCATTTTTTCCTTTCAGCTAAAAACATACAATTTTTGCTATAAAACCAATGATGAAAGTATTGAAAAGTGTAACAAGTTTGTCTCTCAAAAAACCCCAAACCAACACTGGAGCAGTTTTTCTCACCTTATTAATTCATAACTTTCTTTTTTTTTTAAGTTATTACTCAGATTGTTTCTTCTTTAAGTTGTTGTGGTTTTTTTCTTTCTTTCTTTTNTTTTTTTTTTTCTTTTTTTTTTTTTTTTTTTTAACATTCATAGTCTATTACAAAGTACTCTATGGAAAGCACAACTATGGTTCTAAAAAATCCACCCAAGATTTTCTAATTTGTCTTCCTTTTTTAAACTTTCTAATAAGCCAAAACAGATAAATTTAGGATTTTTTTTTTTACACTAATGTAATCATAGCTACAAATAATTTACATGGTAATATAGACATCAGGGTTGCAACAAACTAGGTATTTTCAGCCACAACTTTTACTTTAATAAAAGCAAGTTCAGAAATATTTCTGTTTGGTTGCTTCCTTAAATTTTGTTTGTCAAATCTTTGCGACATCTGCAATAATAAACTTTTAAAGTTTCATTTCTCAGAGAATACAATCATCAATTTCACAACTTTTACCTATTTCACAATATAATTTGTCTGTTATAAAGCCTGCAGGGAACAATCTTTTCTCTACATTTTTAAGCATTTGGAATTAAAAGCAAGGCAATTTTCATAACTTAATGCTTTAAAAAATAAAAAACAAAAAAAAGACACAAAAATTCAGCTACTTACAGGCAAAACATTTTCCCCCAAAACTAAAGTGTCTAGACTGGACTCGACTCTGTTACCATGATTCATTCCCTAGAACATTTCAGGATGCTTTAGCTCACTATGTCCCTTTCAAAGATGATTTTTTTGGTTGGAAAATAGATTTCCTGTGACTGCTACAACACAGGCAAAGGAAGGTTAAATGATTAAACATTACTTCATTGGGTTAATCATCAGATCTCAAGAACTGGAATGGAAATAAGAGGCATAAAAAGGTCAGGACTGAAATACTGATTCACAAGCCTCAGCTGGTGGCTGGAGGAAGTTTGCTTCATATCTGCCCTCAGTAACATGGTACATTTTATTGATACCAACATTTCATTACATGTGGCAAAAGCAAAAAACCTCCCAAACATAAAGGGACAGTAAAGAAAAATTATATGTTTTGCTATGTAAGGTTTACCACAATGTTCCTCCTTTAAATATGCATTATGGTACAAGCTTTGAGTATAACTTAACACAGACCATTTCTCCCTTATAAAAAAGTCAACTTTCTAGAAAGAGTGAATGGACAATCTTAACTACAAGGCTTCATCCCATCCCTCTGTTTTATTTTGTTTCCATTTATCATTTAATCTCTATTTCTTCTTTCTCCCTTCATTGTAAAGTAAGTTGCACAAGCTCTTCTGTAGTTGAGTGAAAAACATCTCACTAAATTTAGTTAACAAGCTCAAGAAAAGAAAATAAATCACTTTTTACTCTTTTCCCTCTGTAACATTGATTTATTATCAGAAAATGGAATGGTCACAATTTATTGCTCACATTGAAATTCTGAAGCCTCTTTTTTCTTAATCACAGAATCATGGAATGCTTTGGGTTGGAAGAGACCTTAAAGATCTTCTAGTTCCAAGGCCCTGCCATGGGCAGGGACATCTCTAATAGAATTGTTGATATTACATAAGAAGTAACCAAGGAACTCTGAGTTATCAGCACTGGATTGAATCCCACAGTCCTCACAGAAACAACCTGTAAGACACTGCCAGGAGGTATTTTCTTGAAAAACTGCACAGACAGGCCTGTAACAATTCTGTAATGCAACTGTCTGGTTTTTAACATGAAGTTGCAACCAGTTTTTAGAAGCATCAAGAAAACTATGACTCCCTACCACAAACCAACTCTTCCTTGCATGCAGCAGTGATGATAGGTGTCAATCTCTGAGAGATATGATCCAGACTTTGAATGATTTGAGGCCCAGAAAAACTCTTCTTCTATCACAGTTTTTTTCTGCTATAAATATTCTAAGCACTTTACACATATATTGGTAACGTTGCCTTAATGTAGGATCGGGGGAAGTCAGTGATGTGAGCAGTAGGACATTAATTACCTGGCAGACAGTTACCTTAAGAAGTTAAAAAAAAATTTCTGGAAGGCTTGGAAGGTGTTATGAAGGATTCATTACTCTAATAAAAACCAGGATCATTAATGAACACTAAAAAAACCCCCAAAGACATAAACAGAGATCTGAAGTGAACGTGTTGCACCTTGATGGTCCTCTACAGACATGGAGAATACTGAAGCTGCTGTAGAGAAAGCTGCTCATCCTAGTGCCAGCAGACTCCTCTGAGGCAACTGGGTAACTTGCATGTGAGGAAAAAGTGCATAATCCATCAAGATTTGAGTATATTTTATATTACTGTTATAATATTTTCTTACTAGAAACAAAGTTTTATTATCCAAATAATAATCTGAAGAGGAGAACATTTTTTTTTCCAAAGACTGAAGATGATGTATGAAGCTACCATCTCAGATTATTAAAATTATAAATTCCTTAACATTTAAAAAGCTGCCTACAAAGACAGTGCCCCTTCTTATGTAAAAATCTGAGTTATGTTAAAAATGAGCTGCACAGTATTTTGTTTCTCTGGCTTTCTATTACAACACAATGGAATCAAACACAACTTATGGGAGAATGACCATTTGTGGTTAGGCAATGAATTTTAGAATTTCAGAGGACTGGGAAGAATTATTAACTCATTGAAATAACATATTAGCTGCAGAAGAGCAGCTTTAAGGAAGTCAGATAGCTACCTACAGGCTGAGAGGTTACAAGATACATCCATGCTAAGAGAGCAGTAGATCAGCAATGACTTTTAATGCTCAACACAGTAACCTGGAGTTAAGATGAGAAGAACAGAGATTCAAGATACAGTTGATAGTCATTGCCTCTCACTGCAAGTAGCTCATTACTCAGTGACCAAAGAAACCATTTCAAACCTCTCCTGCAAGACATCAAAGGTAACACATCTCATGAGTAAAGCTCCAGTAAGTTGCAAGCAGGACTATTTTTGTAGTGGTTCATGGCAGTACTGATCTCCTGCTCTGTCATCTAAACACGTATGGAAAGGGCTGTGGGTCTGGATCTCTGTTCTGGCTTTCTGAAAAATACTTACAGCTTAATGCAAACGAGGCAAACTAAAAGGGGATAATTCCATCTTGATGCCTGGAGCAAAGAGGGTGTGAGAGGTAAGGTTTAAACTTACATATCACTTGAAACTCTGGAAAAGAAAGGCCCTGCCTTGGAAACTGGGCTGTCAAAAGACAAAGTTAAAAGTTTTCAAGGATTACTGAAATTAGCTAGGGGAAAGTGGCAGATGTAAGTAAGCACTTGAGTTTGAGAAAAGAAAGGTATTTACATACGACAGGCACAGGACAGACACTCCAGATTAAGAGGACAGGCTCAAATTCTAAGCTCAGGAAGGAAATAAATTTCCCACAACAAGAAGTCTGGGTTTTCTGAGACATTACATTCTGGAAAAGGAGCAAGGTAATCATATGGGAAAGATACAAGAGAAAAACACATCCATGCTGAAAATAAACACAGTTTTAGAAAGTACAATATGAAGAAGACTGGAAAGAATGAAACAGGGTCCTTGACTTCACAGGGTTTATCAAAGAACTGTGGAAAGACACGAGAGCAGTGCCTACAAAACCTCATTACATCAACTATGTCAGAGATCTGAGGACCTTAAGCTAGGAAGATTTCAAATCACTGTTCAGAGTATTTGTAAGCAAGGATGAGCACACAGTAGGTACCACATACAAATCCCTAGTCAGAAAGAAATCAAATATAGAAGAGAATTCTTCTACTCGCCTTTCCTAGGACAAGAATAATGAACACAGACTGTTGAGGGAAATGCACAGACTTACTTCCACATCTATCTATGTTCACCTGAGGTTGGTTGCATGTTAAGGGGTGATGCCACAATCCACAAAGATAATCAGAAAGATGCTCATCTTTGGGACTCATGCCAGTAACCTGAGTAGGAAGTCAACCAGCTCTGGATTAAATAGACTATTAGCTTCAGGAACTTCTAGATATTTTCTTTATTTTATTAACCAACTGTACCATGATAAGAATATTTTATTTCCCTCACTTCTCCCTCTCTGAGACCTTGGGGTAAGAACTAGCAAATACTTCTACAGATTTTAGACTGTTACAGTCCAACACTGGGCTCAAGTCTGGAAGTGATATACCAAAAATGAACAGATAGTACACAGCTCAACAAGAGCTCACTTTCAAACCTAACATCAGCATTTTCCACAACTAGAACTGAAGCTCTTAGACTTCCACATGAAATGTCCTTCTGCTTCACACTGTAAGAATACAGAAATTTTGTAAAGAATAAAACACAATTAAAGGAAGCAGTCTGAAGGAAGAGGAAGGAGCATGTCCTTTCAAGTCTTATCAGATATGTCCTATAGAGCAGTGACCCTTTTAACCACATCCCCTGCCACCTCTACCCCTCAATTCAGGTCTGTGCAGTAGCATGAAGCACTATGTTACATTGACACTTTGCAATTTTATAGTGGTTAATGAAAACATGAAATAAAATGTATTATTTCTTTGCTTGCTAAAGAACTACTTTCTATTCACAACTTGTAGGAGACCTGGCAGTGAGCAGATCCTGTCATCTGTTTTATGGAAGAGAGGTGTCAGGTCGGTGTGGCAGGGAAGCAGCAGGGCCATTAGGACAGTACAGTGCTGGAAGGGATTACCCAGAGAGGTTGTGCAGTCTCCAGTCTTGGAGGGTTTCAAGACCAGAGATGACAATGCCCTGAGGAACCTGAGCTGATCTCATAGATGACACTGCTCCGAGCAAAATGTTGGACTATAAACTGCCTCAGGTCCCTTTCAAGATGAATTTTTCTGTGATTCTGTAACGAGATACTAGTAGCCACCTACAGAGAGGAGAATGAAGTAAAAGAACATCCTATCACTCTGGTTCCCACACATCAGCCATTGACCTCTGCAGCCTTTGCTTCTACAGTTGAAAGCATATGCTGGCATTGCCACCAACGTGCTGGCTGCCTAAAATACCATTGCAGCTGCACAGAGAGTGCTCATTTATCTCAAAGTTACAATTTCAATTAGTTACTGTGGCCACAGGTCTGCCAATCTAGTCATAGTGGCGTGACGAGCAGTTCCAGGATGCTGTCAAATTTTTTTAATTCATTACAAAATCCTGTTCTAGGGCAGTCTAAGATCCAGACATTGTAAGGAAGGGCACATAATTGCTGGAATGAAGTAAGTTATTGCTTTGGCCACCATCATCAAGAAAGGAAGGAAACTTTTGATAACCAGATAAACAGATTGACCTTTTCAATCTCTGACAAATCAGAGCCAGAAGTCACCAGCACTAAAAAAAACCAAAACAAGACAACCACTATTCCTCCACAGAGAACTTAGAAAAAGGTTAAGGAAGACATGCACTGAAAAAAAATCACTTGCAGAATAAAAGTGAGCAACTTCTTATGCAGCTGACAAATCCCTCTGCACACACAAGTCTCGCTCCCCAGCGCAGGCAGCAGATGTGCAGAGCTGAGCATACCTCGCGCTTGTTCTCCCTGGGAAGCAGCAGAGGTTCCCAGACAGCTCAGAGAAGTGGTCTGCATACCAGACTCTTGTACAACACAGATATTTAAACAGTGTCTGGAGCAGGGGGAAAAAAAACAGTAGCCACTTTCTTGATTATGATACCACAATTAATTTCTAACAGTTATTGAAGGCTCTCCCTGAAAAAAAAAAAAATAATTTTTGAAGCTGCTTATCTGGACCAAACTTTTGATCATTTATTAGTCTTTGTCTGAATGCTGGGGAGTGAAATATCAAATGTTTAGGACCAAATTGTTCCCTTTGAAACTTCTACCAATTATCCCTGATGCACACAGAACAGGGCATGCAAATCCTATGGCGGAGTTCAATTAATTGCTTCTCCGCAACTACAGCACAAATGTAGCTTGTTGAGGTTTCCAGAAAACTCGGTGCTATTCTTTCTGAAAAGGTTCAGTTCTCTTGTAAAGAGAGATTTGTTACTGAAAAAATTCCTCTGAGCTAATATCCTAATATTGAGTGAAAATATTGCAAAGTGAACCAGATTTCTTCAGTGGCTCAATAATTTCTGATTTATGCACTTACACACTAAGCATTAAAATGACAGACAGCCACATAAACGAGTTTTAGGTCATAGACTTATCACAAAGAGCTGGTCAAAGAAGAATGTGAAAAAGCCATCTCCAGATTATCATTAGCAAATGTAATGTAATGCTCCTTGCTGGTTTTTTCCTTATCTGTAAGCAGGTGTGTAAATGAATAGAACAATGCAGGCACAAGACTGCCCTATTCTCCACCAATGTCCAAAGAAATACAGCAAGGAGGTGGCTTACACACTGGTTACTCATAGCTCCTATTGTCTACCCTCTGCTGATATTAACTCTTTGCTACCTCTTCCTCAGGAAGCCCTCTGCAACAAGTTCCTTTATTTAAAGTTTTCATTGAGTCAATCTGAAGCTTATTTCGGCTCGGTAATTTTGGAGAACAATTTAAAACTGTTACTTGGTATACTCACTGCTTATTGTATTGTCTGTGGAAAAAACCCACCACACTTTACTATTTGTTCACTGTCAGTTGCCATCTCGCTCTCAGACTATAGCATTCATAGGAAGTTCCTAAAGTGAAGCTACAAGATTTGATTAGTTTTGAATTTCCACTTAATTAACGGCCAAGATAAGAGGCAAGATATCTCCCCTCCATATATTAACAAATGCAGGCATCAAAGGTCAGGAAGGCAGTGTGAGAAGACAAGCCTCCTGGTGGCCACCCATCAGGCAGCCCAGACCAAACCCCAGCAACCTCCTCCTTGTACGGCACAATTAATAAAGAGGAAGCTAATGAGGAAAGGAGTGACTGGAAGACCGAGCAAGAGAAATTATGAACAGAATTTGATGCTGGGTTTAAACAAGTTATTTCTGGGAAAGCAAAAAAAAACCCCAAAAGAAGTCAAGATTTCCAGTTATTGTATGTGACTCTACCACTTCCATTTTTATAACTGCTTTATAAAACCTGCTTGCAGTCTGCTTTGACTACTTCTTTCTTGAAAACCTTTTGATTAAATAAGCCAGCACTTTTCAAGCAGGAACTTATCAGATACTAGCTGTTAGCCTAATCAATCTTTAATTTGGTCACCTTATTTTACACTGTTAATTAAGTAACATTTTGCTTATTAGTTGAACCTAATCATTCCATTGGAATTAAGTCACTGTGTCATGTCAGAACACAGTGCTGGGTTCTCCGAGCAAGCGTGCCTGGGTGTGGTAGCGTACTTTGTTCTGCTTCTCCAAAGAGAAACCCCACATGGAGATGGGGAAAAGCAATCCAGCTCAAGGCACCAGGGCTTTCATAAATGCTGGGTTTAACATGTGTCTAACCATCACTATCACAAACGTTCATCAGTTTAACTCCTTGCAGACAAGGAGCCGAGCAGGAAGTTGTTCGGTGGAACTCCTGACGCAACGCAAACTGAAGCAGTTGCAGCTCAGTTTAATACAAACCCTCTTGAGTCCACGTTGACAAATTCTTTAACAAGCCCTGTGGTTACAGGGAAGCTGGTTTCAGTCTGAGTCACTCCTGTTCAAACAGTTTACTGGAAATGGAGGGGAGGGGGAATTTTCAGAGAAGTCATGTGATGGCCAGACAAACCACAACCAGTAAAGGTTCAGTGGAGTCAAAAACAGGTCCCAGCAACAACTGACACAGTGTGCAGATGGCACTCAATCATTTACAAATGATTCCTGCTGCATTCTCAGCTTTTCTATGGATTTAACCCTTTTCCAAGCTCCTATTCTCTCAGAGGCAGGACACAAGTTGGGAAAGTAAACAAACAACAGTGGCTGATAGTAACATAGGCAACTAGAAAATATTTTTACATGGAAATTTGGCTGCAGCAACACTGCACAGAAGCAAAGCCTGATGTGTAAATCATTAGGTCTTAAAAATATTCCACTTAATGAATCCAAACACTTACAGTCATTAAGGATTAGATATACAGCAAGGATATTAGTACTTTCTCCTCTTAGCAAGGAGTACCATGATACAGCAAGGGCCCACTCAGTACATGTTATCACCAAGGACCTTGAGGGAAGCTGGCATTAAAAGCTTCATTTTCACCAGAAACCTCCGTCAGCTTTAAGTGTTTCAGCATGACAGAGAAAAGAGTAGAATACTTAACAATGAGCAACTATTAAACTGGCAGAAGAGTCCCTGCATACATGTGTGCAGACACGAAACTGTACAAAGCTGTGCCTGCACTGTATTATTACCAATGTGCTGCCCCAGCACTAAGTACTAGATTCACTTCCCCTAATTGAGAGGTTGGTTTGAACGGCTGCACTGGAGATACTCCCCGTGGCTGAAAGAGGAGCTCTGATAAAAACTCCTTTGCTCTGGAATTTGACTGGAAGAGAGTTAACAACAACTGAGATACCGTTTCAAACATTTGTAATTTTTAAAAACTGCCTTAACTCTTAGCAAATCAGAGCGAGTTGCTCTGTTCCTATAGCATACTGGGCTCTGCATTGTGTGGAGCTCTGAGAAAAAAAGAGCCCTGCTTGTCAACCACGCTCCTTCTCCAGGGCAAAGCTGCCTGACTTCAGCAAGAGTGGCCACGAGGCAAGAGAAGCTCTGACCCTGCCTTTATGTAACTGGGACTAACCCCCTGGTGTGCGCACACAGGGATGCACAGAAAGGAGAAGTGAGTGTTCCTTTAAAATGAGGGGCTTTTTCTGAAGTATGCTAATGGGAAGTACAAGGCAGACTTACAAATAGTCTGCGGGCTAATGAGTTTTCTTAAAACCTAGCTCAAAGAGACAGGTCACTTAGATCTGAGACTTATAACAGAAAACCCATCAATAGGCTTTTTAAAGTAAATAGTAATTTATTCTGTGCAACTTTGGGGCACCAAACCTTTACGCTGTCTAATCCTTTTAAGTTCCTTTTTTTCCTTGTTGGCTTTTTTTTTAAGTGCCACGCCAGCAAGCACAGTCCCCCTCACAGATCCTTCAGGCTGGATGTTATATTCATGGTCTGTTCTCACCATACAAGATCCTCATCTGGTTTCTCAAAATTACTATTGTTTTTGAGAAACAGCAGCGACAAGCTTTCTAAACACACACGCACACAAAAACGTCAAACCATTTGGCTTTGCCTTGTAGGCATCTAGCAGCTCAGCAGAAGTAGAGGGGGAGGCTGTTCTTAAAAATCTAACACACCCATTTTCTTGCCTTTCAAAAAAGGCAGGATGAAGAGAGACCTTTACACTGAAAGAAGGCTCCTGTCATTTGACGTCAAACATTTGTAGCGGTCTCCATGGCATAAGACACTTGTCACATCCCCCGTGTTTTCTTAAGCATAAGGCTTCAGCTTGGGAGAGTGGGAGAAGCTGATGTAGGTAATAAAAATGGTTATTGAGCAGCTTTAAAAATAGACATTGGGATTGCTCATGAATAGCAATTGCAGAGCAAAGAGTGATAAGCTCTGCTGAAGACTGGGATTTACTCAGGGTCATAGGAAAAGGCAGGCCTGTCTCCCACAGACATCTAGCAAAAACATGATCGAAGCCAAAAGCAAAGAGGAAGTCATATTAGCAAATGGAAAAAACAGAATTGTCAGTTTTATGAGTGCAACATAATTTAATCAGATTGTCAAAGCCTCATGTTAAAAGAGTTTTATAGAAACCAAACCACAAGTGGAGTTTAAAAAGATTTTTTTTTTTTTTCCCTGGCCATCCATCCACAAAACAACATGCTTCAATCCAAATTCAATTGCCAAGAAAATAAAATCAAAAGTACTGGTAAATAACACCATCATTCTTCTCCATTAATTCCGCTGCGCCATCCGTTGACCAAGGACAGTCAATCCAGCGAGCTCTAGTTTGGCCTGACAAAATGCTCTCTAGCAAAAATTTTCTTCCCAAGAATCTTATTGTGTGTTCTGGAAACCAGCTCTGGCTGCTCTCACAACTGTACATGTATATAATTTGCTGGGAGAGTATCAGTAAACAGATAGCATGTCAGCTCTCCAGTCATGTATTTGACTGGTTTCATTTGGGTCTTTCTTTTACTAGGGCTTATTTTTTTATATATATAATTAGAGATTATTTTGCAAAGACTGATGACAGAGTGAAGAACAAAGCAGATTTTTTTTTTCCCTCCACTGCATCATTAAAGAAATAGAAGAATTTGCTATTTATAATAGCAGAAAAACCCTTTGGAACTTTTTAGTAAGGGGAGGCTCTCAGGAAACACAGGATTTACTGTTAGAATTACTAGATTGCACTCAGCATTTCCAGACAAACCACTTTCTTTCATGAAAAAGCTTCATCCATTTTTAAAGAGAAGAAAAAAAAAAAGTATATATTTATACCAAGAAAATACCTTGGCAGAACAGTTTGAAGACAGCAGTGCATGGTAAATAGCATCTGCTGGTTTTTTAATAGCAGTCTCATGACCCATTTCAATTTAGTGGCAGACAAAACAGGATAAGAAGGAAAAATGCAGAGGAGAAATTCAGTGGAAAGTAATTTGAGGAAAAAAATGTTTAATTTCTTCTAAAACTCTCTCAATAACTTGTGAACAGGATGCAAACTCGTGACCTGAATGAAAAATTATCTAGAATAATATCTGACTGATGTACAGCATCAGTTGCAAAATATGCTGTAACACATCAGTATTTAATCCATCAAGAAAATAAATTACAAGAGCAACAGAAAGGGATTCTGAGCAGTTTGGTTGCATTCTCACATCAGGAAAAATGTGTTTCCTCAGGCTGATGAATGGGTCATGCACTGGCCCCTGGGGGTGTGACTGGCAAGGCAGGCGAATGTCATCTGAAGGGGATGAGCTGTCTGAAAATCAGCCCAGGGAGACTTTTAAAAGCAGCTATAACATTATGGAACAGCACCTCCTCAATCACTGCTTAGCCCACTTTCCCCCTACCTTTATTGCAGTATTTGTAGCATATCCTTTGGCTGCACTATCATAATGTGCTTTAACAAGCTGCATTCTTGTCCTCCCAGCACCAGAGGTATCTACCCAGGGGAGGATCTTTTTCCATCCCTGGGAAGTCCCTTGTGAACTCACACCAACTGATTTTTGGCCCATTCCCATTTCATGGGAAAGGTTATTTACTCCATCTAGTTGTTCTGCATTTTATTAATTCTGTTGTTTTGCACTGTCCTTACTTGTGCGGTCTCTGCATGTTCCAGCATCTCCTCGAATTCCTGGTATTCCTCATCATCAGGTTCAGCACCAGAGAGTCGGGCCGCCCTCGCCATGAAATAGGGAGGCAGCTCTCCAATGGCTGTGCCGGCACCCTGGGAAAAGAATAATTCTGCTTTAGTTGTGTGTTTATTCTTAAATAGGAAACATGTGATAGGCACAGTCCCGTGGACATTTCAAATGATTAGAAGTGATGAGACCAGCTGCTTTGAGAAGTTTGCTTTTATCCACCAGGTCAAATTTCTCCTCCTGCTTTCAAACACAACGCTGCTGCTCTGAAACCCCCCTTTCCTTGTTGAGCAAACTCCAGCCTCTCTCTCAGCACAGAGCCGGGAGTCAGTGGCTGCTGAGCTGTGGTCTGCAAGGTCAAAGTGCTGTGATCTGTGATCTCTGGGGCCCTGCCGAGCGGCGCGTTGCCCGGCCCCGGCAGAGCTCGGCAGCCGGTGGCGGCGGGGAGGCTGGAGCTGAGCCGGCCAGGCCGGGGGCCCCGCTACCCAACCCGATCCCTGACTCAGCACAGAGCTGCCATCTCATCCCCCACATGATGCCAGACACATTTGCTGGCATGTGACAGCCCGTGCTCCTGAGCAGCCTTCAGGATAATCTGGGAACTCCTCCCGGGTGCCGTCATGTCGTTTACTTGTTCAGTCATGAGACTTTGTGCAAGTGTTTGTTAGAAAACAGGCTCGGTTTTTACTACAGCAATGAGTGAGGAAAATAAGGGTAAGCAAAGCTTAATCTTGGGTTTTCTCTCTCCTTTAGATGGGATAAGGAAAGCCAAAAGAACCCAAGATGAAAGCATGGCTGCTCTCTCACCACAGGAAAATTATATTTGTTTTTTCAGGACATCAAATGACTTATTTTAATCTTGTGGGTAAATGCAACTTTAGCTTAACCAAGGGGAAAAAAAAAAGAAAATAAAAGAGACAGCTAAGATTGAACATATGGATAAACAGAGGCTAATGAAACAGGAACTTGGACTAAACTCAGAATGGTTTAAATATAGGACAGGTAACAGCACAATAGTTGGGCAACACACTGGAAAAGTGCTAAAACTTAGCGACACACAGATGGCTTTTCTCTCTTAGGGTCAGTCCTGAGCAACAAATGCTTTTCTATTCCTTTGAAGCAATGTGAAAGCTTTTCAATTTCCTTTGTTCCTGCTCTATATGCAGCTGCAAGCAAGGGAGAATTCCAGCTGCCGTGGATACTCCAAATCAACAGGTTGTGGTTTTAAATCCCGCTTCCCTCTGCAGTTACCCAAACTCTTAAATTCTCAGTTGAAGCATATTAAGTGCACAGCCTCATGTGTTTATGCCCTTGTTTTCCACAGAAGAGAAATTTAAACGAGTGAAACAACTGAACATTAATCTTCCTATTTCTGGCACAAGGGAAGATAAGCTTGAAAAACAGTAGCAACAACGTTTCAGAAAAATTAACTTGAGGTTATGTTCTCAGGGTGATGCAAGAACAAAAGTCACATTGCTCCTCCAGGCTCTGCCAATTTGCTTTGGCTTCGTTTTGTTAAGTGAGGAAGAGGTTTGCATGCGCGGACTGGACATGAACTTTCTTTAAATTGGATAAGTCACATGCTCATTCTTACAAAACATTTCAGAAGTGCAACAAAAATCATATGATTTCATGTCTGCTGGAGATAGGTTCCTTAAGTGCATTAAAAAAAAATAAAAGCAGCATAAAAAACCCCCAGAAGCAATTAAGGGATTGAAACCAGTAACTATTTAACTGCTTTTTTTGTAACATTAGCTGTCCATTTTCACCATTTACCTTTGAATGCCAGTTTTACATGGAGATTCCCTGGACTAACAACAAATGGGAAAGGCAAATGCTAATCAAAATTCTTTTACACAAATACATTCAGAAAAGGAAAAAGGGAAATTACTCCACTAGAAAGTCT
The DNA here is from genome assembly GCA_013401335.1 of Brachypteracias leptosomus. NCBI lineage: Eukaryota > Metazoa > Chordata > Aves > Coraciiformes > Brachypteraciidae > Brachypteracias > Brachypteracias leptosomus. Next base: position 20,123 of record VYZX01026680.1, read on the forward strand.
TTTAAACAGATTTTATCCTGGTCAGGACACAGGCCGCCTGTTCTGCTAATCCTGAGCAATTAAACATTTTTATTCTTTCCCCTTACTTCTTGTAAAAAACAAATAAAAGCTGCAATGCATTAAAAATGTAGGGCACTATTGAATTCCTTGTCCCTGTGGGACAGAAGGCTGTGAAAACTGGCATACACCTACCAGATTGTTTTTGAGAGTCCTGCTGCAGGCCAGGACTGGTGGAGCCAACTTTTATAGTGATTGAAAAAAGCATCACTTTCATTTCACCTAATAATTCCTTAGATATAGTGAAATTTAATCCTCGTAATACTCATTATCAGCAAAAATGGCTATCACTGACATGCAGGGGACTAGTAATGATTTTAATCTCTGGAAAAAAACCTGTACCTGGTTTAAGTTGGTTGAAACAGCCACTGATGTTTTTGTGATCTGAATCAAATCCCTTGTGCAGATAAATCCCCACATTCAGCCCTTGCAGGATACTTCATCTGAGCAGCTTTATAGTCTGAGGTCTGCAAAGTCCCCACTGGGACCGACCTGCTTTCAACATTTCACATGAAAACTTATATTGCTACCACCCTCCTGTCTCCCTCCAAATAATCACAGAGATTGGCCAGATTGCACTTTGGAGCCTTTCAAGATAATTTCACTTTACAAGTCTAAGGGAAACAGGCTGTTGGCATTGTTATTCCTATTCTGCACAGGGCTCCTGCATTAGAAGCACATCTGTATACATCCAATAATTCCTTTTCTTTTGAATTAATCCAGCATTTATCATAACTTCAGATTTTAGACCTAGAAGTTGCTGGTTCCAGTAAAAAAGAAAAATGCTTTTGTGAGTTCATTCAATCATACCCAGATTAGGAATTAAATTTAATATTCCTGATTTTAGTTTTAAAAAAAAAAAATTAATTTGTTTCTTTTTAAACTAAGGTTTTGATGTGCACAAACCAGCCTTTTCACTTCCTGGAAGTCACCATTCCTTTGCTGTTAAATGGACATTTGGGTTAAGAGTGACAGAACCAAAAATAAGTTTCTTCAACAGCTTCCATAAAAAGTGAACTGGACTTAGGACAAAAGAAACACACTGGGAAGAAGCAGCAGCAATTGCCAACTTGATTTGGCTTACAGGAAATTAGCAAGCGATGTTTATGTACTCATGAAACATTCCAAGAAAGCATAACATTACACTAGACACCGCTGGTAGACAGAGGATGCTCCCAAGGGAACATCTAGTGGAGACAGAGCTCAGTGAGAAGGTAGCTGACAGTGAATTTGAAGGGGAGAAGAAAGAAAAAGGGGGATAAAAGAGTGGGACACAAACGTGCTGGCTCAGTCCTGTTCCCTTGTCCTTTCCCCAGCCCAAACCAAGCACCAGCTCAAACAAGAGTCTGAAGGTACCGTTTGTTCTCCCTCAGGCTGCTCAGAGGCTACAAGCTTTCAATGCTTGCAACTCTACTAACTCATTTCTAAATGACTTAATTCTCATCACAGTCATTTTACACGCTGCAGATTAAGCAATGGATGTTTACCCTCAGCTACATTTTTGTTTTGCAACCCTAGAAACATAATTGTAAATGCCATTTTTATTACTCTTAGTCTCCATTAAACAAACATAAGCAGAGTGGGATGAAGAAGAAAATAAAAAGAAATCTTATATTTACGGTCTTATAAGTACTTGTGTGTTTAGCTACTTCTCAGGTATTCAGGAAATTCTGCCCTCTCCTTAGAAAGAGTGAAATTTAAGATGTGCTTTGCTTTGAGGGGGCTTTAAGTCCACTTTTTCTGTTACTATTTTGACTTTGGTACATACTGCTACACATTGCTGTCATCTGCAATGGGTACAAACTAATTGGAATTTTTGTAAGTAACATCATTGCTGATAATTTTAAAAGTTATTGTGACCAAAGTTGCCTTAATAAATCTTTTCATGTCATTAGAAGGAATACAAGGGCAGACTCCAGATACCAGGTGTTTTCAGAATTTCCTCTCTCTACACTTGAAGTGAACAACTGAGAATTTAATAATTAAATAATCAGAAGCCAGTCATAAAATAAAGTCAGTTTGGCTTGTAGTTCACAGCAGATGCATCTGTGTAAACTGCAATTCAAAATAATCTACACGTAATAAAAAAAACATCTTAGCTGACCAAAATCCTCCAAAAATCAAACTTCTATAAAGAGCTGCAGAGGAGAAAAAAAAAAAAAAGGAAGATAGAAAGGAAGTTCCTATGACAGCGTTTCCTAAGACCCTGATTCAATTAAAAGTTAACCTGCTTTTTCCTGTTTTAAATGAAAAGCTTGCCATGATGGAAACAGGCAGAGAAACAGAAATAAAATATACAAAGAAGTGCAGCATAACACCCTCCTATTTAATCCAATCTATTGATGCAACCCAGAAAAACATTTCAATTGTGAGATTAGGGCCTGAGTCCTTCATAGGAGTGACTGCAACTATACTCAAATTACAGGCTCAAAGTTTTTGGAATTATTTATTGCTTAACTGCATGCAGAGCAAGACCTGACAGCTGCAAGATCACTTGGGATGCAGGTACCCTTTCTGAAACTTACCTTTTACATCAACAGCTTTGAAGTACATGAGCATGTTCTGCCTTAGAAAAGGAATCAATAGTGCAGTTGATAAAAGATAGCCCAGTAATATCCTATTACTTCCTTTCAAAGGACATTAAAATTATGCAGGGCTAGAAGGATAATCAGGAAGGCATCTATTCATATTGCAAATATACATGTTACTGTTGGCAATGTAAACCACCATTGGTTTGCTAATTCAGGAACTCTTGTGTACTGCTGGGCACAGAAATTAAGTGCATAAATTAAACCATTAAGTTTTCTAAACCAAACCTTACCCACATGCAGGCCTCCAGCCTGACTTTTGAGATGATAGCCCATAAAGAGATGGATCCTTCAGGCGTCTCCTCATCAGGACAGATAATTTGATCCGGGTAAGGAGGCTCAGGAAAATTCACTGAATTACATTCATATGCAGCAAGAGTAACTGATGCTATGTGTGGACCCTGAAAAAACCACAAATTTCAAATGCATTTTACATTAGTTATAATAAAAGTTACAATTAAAACCCCACATTTGTCCCTTATGCAAGAAACCTAGACTAAAACTTAAGTGTTTCTCACTTTGGACATTAGTAATGTTATATAGGTAAAATGATGGGATTTTTTTCCTTTTTAGACCCTCTGAAGTGCAATGTTGAGCTATTACTGCTCTTTCAAAAATAATAAAATAAAATCCTGCTTGTGATCCACTAAAAACATTAAGGAACCTTTCAGCTTTTGCCATGCCCTTGGACAGTAGTACGAGGTGGCCAAGGACAAATAGGAATCCTTACCTCTAAAAAAAAAATCAAGAAAATTTTCAAAACTTAAAAATACCTTAAGGTATCTATAGCCAACAGGTTTATAAGAGCAGGTGTTTTCCCTATTGTTGCTTAGAGGATGAAAGAATTTAAATTCTATGTTAAAAACTGTTTTAATGACTGGGACTTTGTGACATCTTACAGTAAATCATCTTAACTTTTGGATCTTTCTCCAAAAACCAGTTGCTTAATTTGTGTCAGTTTTTCTGGGTATACCAGAAAGTGACTTTATTGCTGTTCACTCAACGTGGTGTGAAATACAATTAAAAACCAAAATGTTATTTAGATATTATGTCCATCTTACATTGAAAGATTTTTTTGGACAGAACTCCAAATAAAACTAGCATAAAAATCAATTCAAGAATTGAACTGCTATATGCTTAAACAAAACCTGAAAGAATTGCTATTATTTTAATACAAAAGAAATGAGAAGCAATTCAAGTAGTCTATGGCCTGAATGCTAGAGGTTGTAGCTAAAAAAGAAATCCCTTTGAGAAAGGTCAGGGAAACACTGTCAGGGGAAGAAGTTAAAGAAAACAGTATGAAAAGACCTTAGTTTAACTCAGTAAAGTCACAGATTGAAATAAATTTTAAAGTTTAGTTACACAAACCTTAACTTCTGCTATTATTCGATGGGTTTTGACGTCACATTGGAAGACATGTAATCAACAATTTTCTTCTACCTTTTTTTTCATTAAATGAATGATGTTTCCTCAGCTCAAGAAGGGACAGCCCCCATCCAAATCAAAGCTGAATTTATTACAGAATGAGGGAAAGTGTGATAGACCTCAGCACTGCCATTCCCCTGCACAGGGCTCCCAAAGCTCACTTTGAAATGCAGGAGCCAGAGATACATTCAGAGGACCCTGCAGGCATCATTTGCACATTAAAGGGTGAAATTCCACAGCAGGTCTCGCACAAAAGGTGAAGCTTCTCTCTTTTTCTAGCCTTGCTGGGAAGAAGATTTTAGCTGGGTTCACTCACATCAACATTTCAGGTCTCATAGAAGAGACCAGAGCACTGGGCTTAGGCAATTACACTGATACTGTAAATTTTTAGTGGCAGTGAAATCAGATTGTTGAAAAAAACTCCCAGTTGTATTTTTCTGTATGACAGCTGCGACCGTGGTTGTCATATGCAAACAATTAAAAATAAAACCATTCTTCTGGCATGCAATTGGCAAAAGACAAGCTGCTCTGATACCAAGCAACTTCTTTTATTTATTCCTTGTTACTTTACAGGAGACTAATTCAAAGTGTTTTGGTATACTTGGCTTATATGAACACATAGTTGCAGCCTGCTGAGATAAATGAGGCACAGTCTCTCTTGCACACATAGAAAGGGTTCTTTGAAGTAAAACTGAAAAAGAGGGGATCCAGCAACTGCTACACAAGAGTGATTTTGATATGTAAGGGATGGATGAATCAATGACTAATAACACACACTATCAACATTTCTGTAGGCACCAACAGCAATGAACCTCTTTTGGGTACTTGTAGCAAGATCACCCCTGTCCCCAGCAGCTTCATATCTAAACAAATAACACCTCTATTTCTTTCATCGAGGACAGATGCAAAAAGAGAGCTGAAACATCCCTAAAATTGTAAAGTACATTTATGGCAAACCTGGGAACCTCTTTCTCCACTGTACTCTGAAACTTAGGGACCTGAATCCCCTCCTCAGCCTGAGAGCTACCTTGGGACAAAAAAAAGGTCTTGAGTCATCTTCCTTAAATTAATGGTTTTCACTTGCAGAAATTTGCAATAAAATTCTCTTGAATAACAAATTTGCTCGGAGGAAATCCCCACTACTTGAGTTGTAAATGACCATTTCCTATGTTCCCTTGAGAGTGAGGGTAAGGTTGTTGCCAAGGCAGTGAGATACGGTGCGTGAATCAAGAAGTAAGGTTTTCAGTTCCACAAAATTTGGAAGAGACACCACACTACAGTCTAACTACAGCCAGCTGCAGTGGGAAACTGTTAGTTTTGCTTTTATAAGAGGCAAATTTAATTGCTGCTGTAGCAAGGCCCCCACCCCCTTGCAAGGTTTCAGTGATGGCATTACCAGCATTTCTTCTCCGACCACACACAGGGTGTGTAAAGAAGACTCTACAACCTCAGGGGAGTGAGCAATGACAAACTGCCTAAACTGGAGACTGCTGCAGGAGCTCCTTGCCATCAGCAGCTTCTCTCAACAGAGTTGCCATCCTTGAAATGTCCTCATGGTCTCAAAACATTGCCTCCTGTTAATAGAGCTCTCCCAGCCTCAAGAAATGTCTGCAGAAGGAAAAAATTTTACAAGTAGCCACCAATGGAAAAAAAGGCATTTCAAAAAGCTGCTGTAAACGGCCAACGAGCCACCTGAAGACTAAGCCAAGTGAACAGAATGGTTCCACTGCAATGTAAACAATTCTATAATGGAAAAAAGTTGGAGTTATGGAGCCCACAGAAGCCACATTTTAACTGGAATAAGAAATAAAACATAAAAGGTTCATTTAGAGTGATGAAGTGCGGACTAGTGGAACTCAAGAGTGAGCCAAAGGAAAGCAGAACCACCCCATGTCCCCCGGTGGCAGCAGAGCCCAGCTGCCCTGCTGGTCAAATGGACAACATCTCCCAGCTTGGCAGGCTGAGCACAGCATCTCTGACATCTGCTTTTGTTCTAGCTCAGCTCTGAAAGTTTGCATAGAGCATTAGACTTTCACAAAGCCATGGTTACCAAGCACCTCAAAACAATGGTTGGCTAAACAGGACCAGGGTTGTAATGGGAGTAGGGGGGGGATGAGTGGGAGGGTTGGTGGATGTTTCATAAGAGAGCTGCGATTATGCTCTATATTTATCAATAGTGATGGTTTGACTCTGAGTGGAAGCGGAAACCAACTTCAAATGGGCTTTAGGTGCCACCTTTGGCAAATTCCAGTCAATATACACTCAGATGTTTTCTCTGTACTCTTCCCTATGCCAGGAGGATTAATTCTCAAACAATTTTTTAATCCTCTTCACAAATAATGCCTCCTCCACCCTCTCCTTCTCCACGTGGGGCCACAGTAAATACTCTGGGTGTTTTACCTCCCTGCAACAGCTCAATTTATTTCAACACTTCAGGAAACCCTCTAAGATAGCCCCTCATTGACTCAAACTTCAGCTCTACCTTTGAGAAGGGCATTAGCAGTGGCAAACCCTGTCACACTAGACAACAAACACTAAACCCAGGCAATTTTGTAGACACGCTGTTTGCCAAACCAGGAAGAGTCACTGAAATTTGAGGCATGTAAGATCCTGAACACCAACTGTCTTTCCCTCATCCTCTTCCAATGATTTTTTTTTTTTCTTTTTGAATTGCAGGAGGCACTAAGAGGGTGAACAGAGAAGAAACTGAGAAACATTCTGCTGACTCGGGTGAGAAACATTTGCTTGCCACTACTGACGACCAGAAGGAGCCTGTGGTTAGGTTGGAATGTGATTTGTTAGAAATATCTGTACAATTTACAAATCCAACAAGACAAGATCTGGTCATCAAGATCAACTCAACATAAATCTATTTTTTAGCAATAGTAATTTAGGGGAGTTTGGAAATCCCTATCTACACAACCCTAATGTCTCATAGAAAGTAACCTCGAACTCTTCAACTCATAGGCCTTCAGAGAAGTTTTAGTTCAATGACTGAAGGCACCTAGGGTAGAATAGACACTGCTAATCCTTAGAAATAAGTTATTTTAAATGCTGTATCATGAAATTTCTCGAAAGTATAACCTTTTTATCTATAAATTATGCTTGGAAATTCATCAGTGCATGTAGAAAGAGACAGCAGGCACATGGAAAAAAAATCAAGAAGTTAAAATCCTTAGAAATATGCTGAGAGGTATAATTCTTACAACAGAAAAGTCTTTACCACAAGGAAAAATGACTGAATATCCAATTAAAAAGGAATCATTTTTTCACATTATTAATCATTCTGTGCACCTAGACTGTGAATACAATTAAAGCTATAAACAAACTCCATATCAAGTGTTGGTTTCTCACATGTCCCTTCACAGAAGAGCCACCCTGAAGTGACACGAGAATGAGAACAACTACATCTAATTTTAACCTTTTATTTTGAGGGAAGATACAATTTTAGGCTGAGTCTAATTTAGAAACATTTCACAAAGAAAAGTGATATGTCTGCAAGCAAGAAAAATATTACACTCTACTCATTGCTGAACTTAATGCACTAAAAATCTGTTTTCCTCCATGGATCTACCATTTTTCATACTGGGTTCAAGACTCAGCCCTTCCAAAGGGGGGAAACATGTCATGCTATATTTGATTAAGATAAATTGGGAAAACAAAAGCTTGCTTCTCATGGGAAACATCCTGCAAGCCTTGCCCCAGGCTGCGACTCATCCCATACTTATCCACAAAGTCATTACACCTCTCAAGAAAGTAACACCACGTTAGGGCATCTTTTTATATTCAAGAGCAGTGGACAACTACCCACAAAGAAAAGAGCTCTGTGATTAAGAGACACAAGCTTAATCTGGAGGTGACTGGTAAATATGTCAATCTAGTCTGTCTGTCTGTGTTACAAGATTAAAACGTCTCGTGATTTTATATGATGTCTGGTATGCAGGGCTGGCTGCAAGACTGGGCTCAGAAAGAAGAAGGATCCCGTACCTAGAGCATCCTCAAGTGACACAGACATCCATCAAGTGGCCAGGGCTAGCTTTAGCAGACTGTCACAGCATCACAAGCCACGTATTCACTTTACAATCACGTGTCTGTTCGCAAGTTTCTATTCCCACCTCAGTCAAGCCTTGCCCCACATGGCAGAGCTGATGGAAATTCCAAACGCCGAGCCACAAACTCTGACTATGACTGAACAAGAACCAGGCACGTGGGACCACTGTATGCACAGCAGGGCCACGTCACTGCTTTGAGGAGTAACTCAAAACGCAGACGTTTTGTGAGGCTGTGCCCACACTGCTTTCTATAGGAGCAGATAGACTCATGGCAGGGAAAGGTACAACTGGAAGAATCCAAGTTTACGCTCTGGTTGCTGAGAGAAGACAAAAATAGCATTCTCTCCTTGCCCTTCCCTAGCCACCACTTACCATTTCTGAAAAATAAATCACAACATCTATTCAAATTGACACTAGTGGTGATGATTTGCTTTAGCCTCTCCAACTGGAGATCATCTTGCACTGTTATCATTATTTCCAGCCTGTTCAAGGAAGCAGTGGCATGAAAAGTACGAAGTTCAGGCTGTGCATAAAAAAACCCCCAAAATGCAGAAACTTCAGGGAGCAAGCGAGGAGAAAGCACAACGTGACCTCCCAGCAGAGTGATGAGACACAGAACCAGTGAGCAGATAATGAAAACAAGGTGTCAGCATCTAAAAGGTAAAGTCCATCAACCTTCAAAAGGAAAAAAGGGTGTGTTGATCATCTCAGTTACTCCTCAGCTCGGTGCAAGTTCAAATCACTCTGGCTGGCCAAGATACTCAATATAGCTTAAATATTAACACGACACCAATATTTTGTGGAAAAGTTGAAGGTAGCTAATCCCACCCAGATGGACATGCTTCACATTAGCTGTTTATTGCCACAGTTCCAGCTTGAGATAAACCATCCAGGCTCTGACATACACCCCTTCCAGCAGCACTGGAAGCCATATATGGAACTCACAGTCACACCATTTCGGGCTCTGACTCATGAGGTCCAGCAATTCATGGCGGGGCAATATGGGAGGTTATTGCTTCCAGCTGTTCCAGCAGCCCCTACGCCAGGTTACCACCCTCAGAGCAGGACGCTGGGACCAGCAGCGTCTGCTTGGCAGTTGCCAGGCTTCCCCCAGCAGAAGTTAACAGGAGTTCAGTGGATGGTGGTTTAACACACCAGACTGGGGGCTCAGGGCTCGGTCTCCCACGCTGAGCTGTGGCAGTTGAAGGGATTGTTCTTCCACAGCATAATCTAAACCAGGGGCATTGGTTTTACTCTCTGCACGTATCTATTGGTATCTGACACATACAACAGTGGGTGCACTTGGAGGGACTAAGACTCCAAATGAGCATTTTTTTCTTCTTGAAAATACTGTTTTTAATCTCAGATTTTTTAACTGCAAACAAGCCACCAGAAGATTGAAGAAATACCCAGGTTACACAACTGATCTGGCAGCAGCGTCCAGTTTAATTCATTGGACACCTCCAGTTCACCAGTGAATTACTAGTATCAATGCTGCAAGCAGAACAGAGCCCATGTGAGCTGTAAGCAGGAGATCCCATCAAGAGATGGCTTGCAAAAGTGATTTTTTTTTTTTAAAGTTATACATGGATTCAAGTATTTCAGGATGTTTCACTTCATTGTAGAAAGCTTGGGACAGCTGGAGGAAGTAGGTTTGCAGGCATGAAGGAAACAAATGAGAGAATAAGAGTCACAAACAACCTTCACACAAACAGGATCCATTTCAACTTAATTTAGAATTAATTTGTCTTCTGCACCCACCCTGTATTTTTCTTTCAACTACCTTAGCAAATCAATAGCAGTAATCTGAGCACAGATATGAGACAGAACTGATTTTTATTTCATTTGTTTTAGGCTTGCAAGGTGACATGTGAATTGCAGAACAGTATGGACTGGAAATGAGCACCTCACTTAAAAATAATTCAGCGCTGAGAAGGGGAGCAGGGCTGTGCCCTCCCACCTGCCTGAGGCAGCTCAGCTTTTGCTTCTCACTTTTTCCTTTACACACAGAACCCAGTTTTCTGGGTTATTCACACTAGTTCTGAACAATCCACATGAAGGTTACAGTCACTACGAAAATGCTCCTGTATTAAAGTCACAAGTAAATAAACTGAGAAAAAAAATGAGGCTAAGTTCTGTGGATTTCCAAATTATTCTGCCTACTTCATAAAGTGGGGTAAGCCCTGTTTTGTGAGCTTTCCTTTTTAGGAGCAATTCAATAATTTTATCATGAGTCTCCTTACAAGCTTCAGCTCCTAGAACCAGATAACTAAAACGAATTAAGTTTGATTTTAAAAAGTTTTCAGTAGTCCAGGCAGGAAAAGGTTTTTCACTTGTGGTTTGTTTGTTTGTTTTTTAATTATTTACGCCAACATTTTTATTTTTTTTTTAACTTAATGGGCTTATTACACAAGGGATCTGGGTTTTAAATCTTCAGATTCTAACAAACCAGTTCAGATAGGGCCAAAACACGACTCATTTCAGCTGCAAACTACCACATTTACAGGAGGCCACAATGTGACCCCTCACCAAAGCCAAACCCTGGAACCAATTCAGAACAAAAGCAAGACACTGAACCCTCAAGCCCAGATAAACTCAGGCTGGCTTTCTAAAGCCAGCACTGCCAATAAGGACACTGTCTTTGCAATTCACTTCTCTTTAAAGACTGTCTTCTGTTCTTTTTCATGGGCTGAAGTTATTGCCATGCTCTATTCCACTCTGCTACAGAACACCCCAGTAAGAATGAAGTGACAAAGCCACATATTACAGTTCTGAAAATATTCGAACTCTCATGTGACCTCCTCACACAAAACATTCCTATTGTACCTCATGTTTCCTGTTTGTGCTAATCCACAACCAGGCCACCAGTGAAAACCTCTGCAGCAGTTGCTCCACTTGGCTCTATCAGCAAGCAAGCAGAGACCCATATTTAAGAAACAAAAACACAAACAAATGCAAACAGCCAAAGCTCACTCTGCTCTTTTGACCTGTGAGGAATTCACTTCCATTCATCCCCCACCCTTACAGGTTACAATGGACCATACACAGCAGAGACTTATCATCTGCTTCTCCTGCAAGGCTTTTTGATAGACATTAATTCTCAGCTGATGCCCTTTGCCTCAGCTGCATCTTTTGTGATCCACGTGCCAGAGCTGAACTGGAATCATGAGGCTGGGTGTTGGGTGAAGGTGGCAATGGCAGCATGGTCCCAACTGAGTGCTCTGCCCAGTGTCTCCTGCTCTGCCCAAGCCCTCTGCCCACCCACAGCTCAGTCCTTTCATGTCACGGCAGCAAACAGACCTCTCCAAGATGCACACACGCAAAAAGCTCCTGACGAGTTACCTGCAGTCATCTTCTTTTGGTAATTATGCCATTCATGCCATCTATATTTTAATATACCATCAACAGAAGAGAAAGCATCTCACAAATATGAAAAAAAGCTGTGTGCTGCTAAAACCACTATTTAGAGTCGTCAATCATAATAGTTTTATTTCCTACAGAACCACGTCATGATTACTATTTTTAAAGTGTTGTTTTTAAAGAATTGAGAAAAATCTTTAATGGACTTTGGGAAAACAAGCCAGCAGACTTGTTTTGAAAGTGTCAGAATAAAAAGGATTCTTGGAAGAGCGGCTCGCTTCCCTATTTCTGCATTGAGGATCTGCTCCGTGCCAGCCCTTAGCTCTGTGCCAATTTGCAGCATGAGAACTGCTTCCCAAAAAGCAAATTTTACATTTAGTGCTGGCTACAACTAAGGAAGCAGCATTAAACTAGGAGCCAATACAGCAGGCAATGTTCAGACCCTTTATAAGATATAGGAAAGTCTTGAATCACAGAAATAGTAATAAAAAGCCTATTATCAAATGAACAAAATTGACCTCTCCCTCCTACACCGAGATGTATGCAGCAAGAATGTTCTGGGTGACCAACAAAATCCAAATCAGATGTGAACTGATATTAATCAGGGGCAGAAACATCCCCCCTCACTGAGACTGCTTTAGACTGTGAACTCTACTCCAAGCAGACTGTTTCCAAGTAATCTCGTCTCAGCTAACCTCGGGATCTCCTGGCAATTGAACTGATGTCGCTCCAAAAAGTGCCTGGTGAGAGATGCTCTGAAGAATCCAGACAAATGACAGTTCTCAACCCTGGAAAGACAGCCAAGCAGGCGCGGGGAGGCAAACACCCAGAGCCATTCACATGCTGCAGCTCTTGCATAACTGCTGCTGTGATCTGCCTGGCTAACAGGCTGGGCGCAGGGACAGGCTGGTATGGAAACAGCTGCATGCAGCAAAGGCAGGCTGCATTTAACAGAGATGCACCTGTGTCACAGCTGAAGGAGTTGAGGCTCATGGTCTGAACAGGTGCCTACATGCCAGCAATTCCTCCCCGTGAGCCCTTGGTGGTAGAGACAATGCTGCGAGCCTCAACAAGAGCTCGGCAGCACATGGGTGGGCCTAAGAGCATTGTTCTCCAGGCATGTCATTGCATTCCCAACAATCTCACTGTACACACAGATTTAAAATGAGCAATTAATTAAAGGCAATTTTAAAACACTTACCAAGTCTATTCTCTATTGCCAAAAAATCCAGGCACTAAAGCAGAAAAGGATTCGCTGCTTTGTAACTTTTAATTTCTTTGAATTAACAGAAGAATGAGTCTTACCAAAATGTAACTGAAGTATATGGAACATGAAAAGTAGATATACAGTAATGTGGAAGTTAATACAGCGATTTACCTGCTTAACCTATTGTATTTCTACTTTCAGAGGCAACTGCTGCACAAGTAACAAAGAAAATTAGTTTAAAACTCCTCCTTTTGAAAGCTGGAGCTCCTAATTCTGTTGTTTCCAGATGGGTTAATCCCAAATACTATTCTGAGATAATCTACCCTTAAAAGTTGTACCAACAGTCTTAAGTTAATACTCAGTGTTCCCTTTCATACCAGGTTCAGGATCAAACTCAGGAGATACCAAGGAGTGTAGGACTACACTGATAGCACATAACAGACAGATGTTGCTGATAGAGCTGCACTGACAGGAATATTAACAGTTGAGGTACTTAAAATGGCAACACGCTGTTAGGGCAATGAACATCTGTTTTTACACCCCCACTGCCATCTAGTGGCTTTAAAGCCAGATGGATCCCACCAAATCATCAGCCATACAGTGCTCAGACAAGCCTTCGGTGCCGAGAAAGTGCCCTTGTCCTAAATTTCCAGTCCATGCTAACCACTAAAGCTTGCACAGGATTAAAAAAGGAAAATGAATCTTTGCTTCTCTTTCTTCCCACACTCACTGCCTGAATGGAATTCCCCCAATAGAAACACACTTATCTGCCTTACATATTTAAAGCAAACAAGTATTTCTGCTGTATTGCTACAGATTAGATGCTGATGGTATATTGTTCTCCTACATTCTATTCTATAACCACCTCCTAATTATTCACTGCAATCTACTTTGTCTGCTTTTTTCCCAACAAGGTCATGTGAAATCTTGTCTCTTACATTCCAGATACCTTCACTAACAATATTAAACTAGATTTCTTTTCCTAGGTGATGCACCTCACTGTAATCTTTGGCGGACTGTTCACCTCCTAGTCACCCACCATAAATTACATTGATAAGCAAACAGAGAAGTTATTTTGCATATATGGTGCTTTAATGTCAGCTCAGGTCACGGCCTAAATATATCCAGTAGATTCACTGAGCCCGCAGGAAAACTAAAGTGATATGTTATGAAATTTATTTTGTTTCCTATTAAAGTAATTTAGAACTATTTAAACATCTGGATTTTTAAATAAGGAGTAAAAGAAAGATCAAATCATTCCAGTTGCTTAGCGAAAAAAAAAGAAGTGGTGCTGTCTTATGAAGACTTTATGTGACAAAATCATCTTGGAGTGGCCTAGGGTGTAAAATGACAGCACTACTGCTGCCCTGAGTCAGATCAACATACAGCAAAGAAACACCACCCGCTTTCAAACAGTTTAGAAATGGTGGATAATGTTTCTTACTGGATTTCTGACATGTGTAAAAATTAAGAATAGGAACTGCACAATAAGCTCTCCAAGCTGCTTCAAAGAGAACATCTAAATACATGACATCTTTGGTAAGAGGAAATCTTAAGTTGACTCTCACTGGTTTATAGCCTGCAAATAATATTTTAAAATGACAGAACAAGGTTAAAATCTGATTTTAACTGTTTCCTCCTTTTTCTGCAGCAAACCTGGAATTGCTTTTCTTTCCCTCTCTCTCTCTGTCCTGCTGAATAACTGTTGATCCTCCCATCCTGCTGCATTTTCACTCCCATCACAGCTGGCAGAGAACCCAAAGCGAGCAGGGTTTGTGAGCCTCACTGCACCTCACACAGCCCTCCCTGCTGGTTTGCCTCTCCAGGGAGGCAGAGCACCTTGGTCTGGGGCTGATGATTTGGATTTATTCTCCCCCTGCCCAACCCATGCCTCTTAGTGTCCCTAAGCCATTAGCAGCATTGTCTCTGCAAGTCAGAAGGATCTGCACGTTGTCAGTTCACTGCTGTCTAAGCACTACCCAGCGTTACATAAAAATGTTTAGACACTGTGTTCATCAGCTTTCCTGAATTTCCATGTTCAATCAGTTAGACTGACAGCAGTATTTTTGTCTAGAAGACTAAGCATGCATAAACTTGGGTTTTTGAGCAATAGTTTCCTTTCTCTTGTACTTTCTGCCTCCACAGGCTTTAGGAGAAGAGCTACACTAAGAGTAAGCCCACTGCAAATGCAGCCCATGCAGATGCCATTCAATCCAGCAGGCATTGCCCTGCTGTGTGGAAAAGCACGAGTTGCTTGTTTCTTGTAGTGTTTTCTGTGTTATTGTTAATGATTAAAGCAGTTCTGAAAGTAAACATCTGTAATTGTTCCAAATACAAGATGACATTTGTTGCATAAACCGGTTTTAATTATTTTGTGGCCATGAATCCTTTTCTTAAATCCAGGACAGTGGTTTCATAAACAAGGAACTAATCCAATGGCCAAAAGCAAAACACACCCAAACATTTCCCTAACTTTCCTAGCTAAGTGGAGATAAACAACATCATACACATTTTCAGAACACATAATGTTTTATCTTTGCAGACAAACATTTTTCTTGCTATTATTTTCAAAGCAAAATTAATAGACCAGACTTTTAAAAAGCTGCCTGTTTCAGTAGTTTCAGCTAGAAAAATGATAATTTTAAGCTACCAAAAAAAAAAGAGTACATTAAAAAACTTTAAATGGAAACATTTGAGTTGCACACAAATTGAAACATTTTCATTTAAATTAAGAAATTAGAGGATAGAGCTTGCAGATATTGACTCTGTTTCAAAGTGGGGCTTAGCAGCAGGCTAATGTCTACAGTTCAGCAAACCTACAGCCATGATTATACAGTAGAGAATACAAACAGCATTTGCTAGAGCCCAGGAGCATTACACTAAGCACTTAGTTTCCTTCAGAAGTATTTCACATGTAGGACTTAGGGAATATTATTTTAAAATATGTGAATAAAGGTGCAACAATTTCAATATTCAATTCGGAAAGAACACAGCATGGAAATATCCTTACCAAATAGAGCAGAAAGGTGTGGAGACCTGTTCCAAGTCCAACAGAGGACAGAATGCCTAATCCTACCCAGTAGGCACACCAGAAGAACTTCTTCTCCATATACCGCACATACTGAAAAAGAAAAGTCACAAAAGAGAAAAAAACCCAAGAATGGTGATGTCTCCTAGGGAGAAAGTTACAGCTACAAACTAACTCAGGGCATTACCTGGATAACAACTGAAATAGATACTTGTATTTGCAATCTATTACAATTCCAGCACAAACACATACAGAAAACAATGCATTTTCAAAAGAAAAGCCCACGTGCCTTAAAATCACCAAGTTTCCAAGGAGACAGGTGACAAATTCAGGTTTGATAGAAGGGGGTTGAAATCTGGAAGAGTCACACTAGGTGTGAGCAGCAAGCCCCAGACAGTGTCTCCTGGAGCCCAAGCAGGGAGCAGACAGCTCAGGGAACTGTCCAAACAGGTTAAATAAAGGAACAGAATTAGCTGCACTCTCTGTTATTCTGCTCAATCTTGGGCCAGTGAATAACCAGGTTTTCAGAAAAGACTAAAATGTTAACTGTGTGTTGCACACATAAATGAGGGGATATTGGAAAGTCACAGCAAATTCTGGACATAAAAAGTCCAGATGGATACACTGGAGAAATGGGAAGCAGTATCTCCCTCTCACTGCCCATACTAAGAGGACGAGACAGGTCAACAACTTGTCTGTGCATCACAGCTCCAAGGAGAGGTGCCAGTTTATACCATCCATGGACCAACAGCACCAAGATGAAGTTTACTGGTCTTAACTAGGCTTCAACTGCCAGGGTCTAAAAAGGTCCTGAAAATGCCAAATGAAAACTACAAATATACTTTGCTATTTGGAGTATGGTTTTGGAAGAAAGTGGCTCACATTCAAGTACACATTGACGGTACACAGAGATACACAGAGGTGCTAGCAGGGCATGGACTTTAGGGAAGAAGCTCTGGAGGAAGAGGGATGAACAAATACCTGCTGGCACATGTGACTAAGACCTCCCCAAAACAGAGAGCTCCAAGCACCAGCTGGACCCTGCAGTTCACACTCCCCTCACCAGTCCCAGAGGCACAAACTTGTTCTCAACAAGCTCAAGGAAACCTCTTGAGCAGCACTGCTCTGCCAAGCCTTGGGCAGTGGAGGCCCAGCAGCCAGCTCAGGGGTCATGTGCCTCAACACCAGTTTGCAAGGGCCATCTAGTGGCAAATGTGGAGTGTATCAAGCTCTGGCTTTCATGCTGACAAGGCCACCAACCACGTCAATTTTAAACAAAGCAGTTATTTGTCCATCAGGAACAGGCCACTGATTTGCCATCTACCAACCCTCTCTGCATGTAAATGCTTAGGTCACAGGCATGGGATTGAGTGAGCAAGGACGTGATGAGCTGAGGCAACTCATTTCCCTGCATTTCAAGACCCATTCTGGGAAGCCAGGAATCTGGTTTCAGACCTGCACGTCCCTCGAGCAACCAGTGACACACCAGAGCAGTACGGATGTAAGCAAGTTCTCTGAAACTGGAAACCTGCTGATTTCAGGGTCAGACCAGTAAGATGATTCAGCTGCATAAGGAAATGCTCTGCAGGGTCTAAAACAGCCATCTGCCCTCACAGATATCTGAAACTCAGAGAAATGGGGAAGGCAAAGGGGTAGGTAACACCATCACTTATGTTTAAGCAATGGCTTATGCTTCAAGGGATGCAAAAGCATCAGTCTTGACATACAACAAAGCACAAAAACGTTTTTAAACAATGATTTGAAAATAACAGGGGTATGAGAAGCATTGCAGAACTGGATTTAAACCATGAAACCATTTTATGTCTGGTATATGCCTATCCTAGCTGGTCAGGAAACCCTTCCATAGAAGCAGAAGAAACATTTATTTGGAGCCATGACTCAGTTTAACATTATCTCTCAAGAGCTCACACCACTATTAAAAGCTTGTTAACAGCAGATGTGAAGGAGTGCTGCAGCACTGGAGGTGTGCTTCTTCAGGAATGGATGAGAAGCAGAACACCTACAGATGCAACAGAGTAGATCAAATGATGCAGCAGATTGTTCCTCATCTCTAAACCACAACTCATCCACACAGAGAGTGGAGTCGTGACATAAGGAACAAATATCCTCAGTGAGTAGGAGTTCAAAAGCTACATTACAACGTCATGAAGACCCCATTCAATTCCCAGTACATCTACTTGAGTACAGGAAGTATTAGTCACTAAGGAAAGTAACTTGAAAGCCTCGTACCTGTTGATGTGTTCCTTCAATGTAATAGGCAGCTGTAAGCACTGCAAGCATCAGTAAAAAAGACACCAAGATACTTCGCCGATGCCACAATCTTAAAAGACAAATGGCAGTTAGGGTTGTTCATAGGTTAGCATGCATTTCAAAGTAACCTGGTTATCCCTGCAGACTGGGTCTCTCTGGACGCAGTCAGCAGGGACAAGAGCAGCTGAAAAGTTTGCTATTATAAAAGCATAATTCTCCCCTAAAAATATCTGGGGAACTTTTATTCCTTATGGAAAAAATCTCTACTTCACTGTCAAGCGAGATCAAAGTTCAGCCATGCTTTTTTTTGTTGTTTTAATTAAGAAAAACAAAGTAAACCGTCTGAAAACAAACACAATCTGAAAACAAATACTCAGCCTCTGCAGCCAAGACAGTCCCAAACACAGGGCCATGAACAACCCCCATGGTTAAGCCAAGTGCCAAGCAGGGACTGCAGTGGCCTGGGGCACGGGACGAGCTGTGGCTGGAACACAGCAGGGCCAATTTCAAGCTGTAGGCTGCTGGGGACAACCACAGGGACAGCAAGAAGAACCAAGCTTTACACTATTTTGGTTCTCCTGAAATTAACATCTCTCCTAACAGCTCAAAGTTTAATAAATACCTTTTAGCCAACTAGGAAGCTACCACAGTAAGAGGAGAAAAGTGCTTTTCTATGTCATTTGATATCCAGTTACTTTGGAGCCTGTTTAGTTTTTACATTCTGCTTGATGTGTATGTGGCCAGACACAGTAGATTAGCAAATACAGTTATTATTTTCTGGGAAACACTAATGCTATAAAAAGGCAAGCATCACTTAAAAATCTCAGACGTGAAATAGCAAACTATGAAAACAACTTCTCTATTTAGAAAAAGACAGAAAGAAATATGAGACTTGTAATACAGGAAAACAGTCACAAGTATTTCATATTAAGCAAGCTGAAAAACATCACTAACTTTTCTTTAATTTTAAAATTATTTGTGCTGCTTACATTAGTATGACAACTGGATTTTCATGTGATTGTCATTTAAATCACAATTTACTCAAGTGGAACACAGGAGATCATTAAGAGTCAATCTGAGGTCTCAATGTAATAGCTTACTTTTGGTCAGTGTTATTTTCTGCAAAGATATTGTCAAGCTAGTGCTAGACAACACAAATGTGCTGCAACGGAGGATGAGAGGCCACTCAGTGACAGAATTTGACCTCTAGGAAGCCAGGTAAAAGTCAGCTTAAAATAAGATCCCAAACATTAATTTTTGCTGGGTTTAAATAAATGCTTGGAGGTTGCCAGAAATGGCAAATGTAGCCGATAAAACAGTCCTCAAAGAAACAATTTCCAGTGATAGTTGAAAGAATGCACAGAGGGAAATAAGTAGATTTGGGGGTTGGATTTTTTTGGGGAGGTAAGGTGTAAAAGGGGATTCATTCTACACTACATAAACCTGGTAAATTTCATACAGATCATTTCAAAAGATCAAAATGGAAGACAGAATTTTCTCTCAGTGGATCTCAGCACCTCGAACCTAGCCCAGGAGGGTCAGTGAACACAGCCCATTGTCACCAGTCTCACTCACTCTGCCGAGGAGCAGTCCAACAGCTGAGTCACCCAAGGTGATGTTAGCTCCTATCTTCTGACTGGGAAAATGATTGTAAACACAATTCTACACACCAGAGATTCCAGTTACCAGCACAAGCACTGGGAAGGCTGCTACTCTTGGCTTTTCCAGTTGCCCATTTGACTCCTGTTTGCCTTTTGGCACTCTAAACCCTCTCAGGTCTAGTGCATTAAGAAATAGCTGGGCATTTTCAGGGATTTTAGGTCTGTCCATTGCAAATTTTCTAACTGGAATAAAAGTCCATTTTATCCAGGGTGTAAATAATGCTTGGGGAACGTGCTTTAATAAATAATTTCCTGCTGTGAAAGGGACTCAGCTTAGAAGCAAAATCCTCCTTGCAGTATCATAAACATCACTGCAAGTTCCACGTAACCCTGAACCCTGCCCTAGCTGAGCTATCTGAAGGTCCTTCAGTGATACTAACACGTACATTGATAGATCAGTACTTAACACTGCAATCAAATACAGTATCTCTTCCCTTAAGGATCCCTAAACACTGTACCACTCCTTCAAATTGGAATATTCAACTCTTCAGAAAGGAAGTCTGCAATTTTCTTTCACTGACAAAAGATAAAAAGAATATATAAAAAGAAATATGTTTTCTGAAAGAAGAATTTTAAAGTTGTGAATCATCAGGGAAAGCGAGATGTCAGAATGACCTACTGAATCAGAGCATGGGTTTCCCCAGAACGCTTAGTAGAAGTTAAAGAAATGTTCTTTACTTTATGGTCCATTCCTTCAAGTTTATTAGAGTTTCCAGGAAAAAATACTGCAAGGTAACAAGCGGTTGTTTCCACAGTACAATATTCAACCTCTCTTCTCGGTCCCTTCGCTTCCGTTCACTCAAAGAGGATTCTGCAAATGAAAAGCAACAGAAATGTAAAAGCACAGGCTGACAGTTCAGATTCTCTCCCACCCAAGAATATACCAACATTTTTTTTGCTTTCTTAGGAAGTCAATGTGAGCTCCCAGTCATCTCTTCTACTCATCACAAAGCACTTGCTCCAAGTGCCCGGGAAATCAGGTGACCTCCAGCAAAGGAAGCAAGGTGGCTTTTTCCTCCATGTAGCTGACAACCATTCAAGAAACTAATTGGCCCGGGCTGCAAAAGGTCTGGCAGATCTATCAGCCTTTACACAAGGTATTGCGCCAGTAGTTAAAATCAGCTAATCCTTTAGGTCAAATGTCACTATCACCCACTACAGAGACCACATTTCACTCCGAACCTTTGAATTTGGTTCTCTTCCAAAGCTATTCTCAGACTTCTCCAATCGAACTAGATTGAATTACACGTGCTCTTTACACACATCAGTCGCCGTGTAACTGGATAACAGCATCTCTCCTCCCAGTCAGGATCCTGGGGCTGTGAGAAGCCTCCCCGTGCTGTTCAGCTTCTCCTGCAGGAGCCCAGCAGGCAGGAAGCACTCCCATGAAAGATCTGCTTTTATACCTGCTTTTATAGAGCAGCCATTTGGTTGCTTTTAACAGCAGTAATTTGGTTACAATGCAGAGCTCAACACTACTGCAACACCAGTCACTGTATGCTACTGGACAAGCACAGAAGAAAAGGTTCTGAAAATAAATGTGGTATTTTGTGCTTACAAGACAACCGAGCTTAATAAAAACCTTGGCTATTTTTTTTTATGGAAATAGTTTGTTTAAAGGTTGTCAAGCTAATGAGCAGTAATAATTTTTACGCATTTCACAACTCATTTTCTTTAAGAGGGGGGAAAAAAAAATAAAATCACAAAGCAATGGAAAAAAAGACACAAAAGTAACTCTTGTATCCAAACAAACACCAAACTTGTTTACATATCACTTACCACACCAAGTCAAAACACACATATTGTTTTGTATGCACTTAAACCATTGCAATAATATTCATGAATTTTAAATTTGTAAAAGACTGTTGCATTTAAAATATTAACCTGATCTGAATCCTCAGCATATTGTAACCCAAGATGTA
The DNA here is from genome assembly GCA_013401335.1 of Brachypteracias leptosomus. Classification (NCBI taxonomy): domain Eukaryota; kingdom Metazoa; phylum Chordata; class Aves; order Coraciiformes; family Brachypteraciidae; genus Brachypteracias; species Brachypteracias leptosomus. Next base: position 41,694 of record VYZX01026680.1, read on the forward strand.
TTATTTCAGTCTTATGCCAGTAATTGAAACATGCTGCCTTATCAGCCCCTAATATTTACACCAATATTGCACACCTCCTTAGGCACATAGCCCAGTTCATTTTGTATTCTTTAGCTGTAAGCATCAGTTGCTTCAGATGAACTAACAGAAATCCCACCATAGCAAATACTGGATAACACCCACACTCCCTGAGTTACAGAATGATTTAAGCCTTTAAGTAAAAGGAATTGATTTGTTCTATACATACTCACATACAGTTCCTCTTTAAATTTTGCCACGTTCATTGCTACAAGAATTTTCATTCTCTATTTTTTCACGTAATGGATCTAATAAAAATGCTTCAACCTTGGTTTTTATGACCTTGTTTTTAGTAAAGGTCACAGAAGACAATGGTGTAAGACTGCACGCAACTTGAGAAATCACTTGGTTACAAAACTTAATTAAATATGGAGCTGGCACATTCAAAGCTGACAGGAAACAAAATAAGATAATTATAATTTATATGCTATACTACCCAGCACAGATAATTCAGTGACACAAGGCTCTTTCTGAAATGTTCACAGGTTATTTTTCATGAGTCCTGCATATTAATCTGAGTCTACTTCAGACATACCAGTAGGAAAAGTAGAGGCAAAGGAGGAGATGAAGAAGTTAACTGTTCTGTTAGTAATTTATCACTGAAAGCAATAAATTACAGTGAAGCTAGATGTCAACAGAAAAGCTAGAAATTGGGAGACTAAAAACTGGAGTTCTACCAGGGTAAAACGCATTTTTATTCCCGAGTACTGATATTTTAGTGCCAAAGGGTGGGGCTGTGCAGCCTGACTCCCACAGCCAGCACAGTCCAGTTTTTTAGCTCAGTCCTCCTGCAGCCCCTGTTGGTACCCAAGCTGGGAGTACAGGGATCACAGGCATATCAACTACAGAGAGGAGGGAGAAGAGAAAACCAGAAGGAAATACAAGGCATAAAACTATTCTGTGGCTTTACAATACGTAAATCCTCCAGACTTCAAATTTAGAGATGACTTAAGTTTCCAAGATGGATTCGAGCACGGAGACCCTTTACATCACCTGGGCATAAAATGGACCACCATCAACTCTTTTTGGGTGGTGCTGGCCATTTGACACCGAGCTGACCAGCTGAGAACATTAAGGCATCTCCCACCTACCTGTGAAGTTTCCATTGTGCTGTTCTTTGATCATTCCTATGCGTCTCTGGTCACAATCTGTTCCATTCTCTGCCATTTCATAGATCAGTCACGTCCAGGGATCTAATAGCAGAACAAAACCAAAAAGCACAATGTCTCCTTTTCTGGTTATGAAGACTCCATTTACTCCACAGTCAAAGGATACAGGCAAACATCCAGCAGTTCTCCAAATCCAATCACAGTTATCCTACGTTACACCATTAAAAAGGAGAAAGTGACTCAATTCTCACAATGACAAAGATTAAAACATTTCCACCTACAGAAATCTAAATTTTTCATTTAAATGACAAAACTCCCTCACTTCTAACAACCCAACAAAAGCTTGTTAAACAATCTCTTCCACTAATCAGCCCACTGTTTGGGCTCCAGAAGGAGCAGAGCTTCACACAAACCTCAGTCCAATCCTGAGAGAGAGGCACATAAGATCTGATTCTCATTAGAAAGCACCTATTCTGCACTAAGCTTCCAGGTCACTAGCATGCAAGTAGACCTCAACCTCATGGCCTAAAAAACCAGTCCTCAGTCTGGTAACTCAGCTACAGAACTGCAGCTCCTGCTTTGCACAGTAGTCTCTCTAAACCAGAACAGGCCTACTCTTCAACAGACAGGAGCTCATTGATAGAAAGCTTTTTTGAAAAGTGTATGTTCTGTCTGCTGGTTTAGCCTCTCTAGCAGGTCAGCCTTTGAAAGTGCAAAAGAACAGCTGCAGATTTCCTTATCCAGGAGAGTAAATAGTGCAATAATTGGGAGCCAGCTAAGTCAGAGTGTTGCAAGAGCTTCTTTTTTTTTCCTTAAAAAACCCCAAACCTGAAGAGCTGACAATTCTTATGCAATCGAACACAAAGAGAGAAGCCAGTCAGACTCCTTGCCTTAAAAAAAATCCTCTCTTGAATCGTAAAACACTTTCTGGAATTTTGTTTTGGAAAAGTGTCTCACAAATCTAAAGCATCTCATTTGTGTTGCATTTCTCCCTGTCGGCAAATATGATTTACTGTTTTTGATAAGCTGCTTTTGTTGGAAAGAAAAGAAGTGAAATATTAAAATGACAGGTTATATAAAACTGTCTAGTGGAGGAAATTAAAGTTTTACAGAAAAAAACACTTCCCCTTTGATTTATGTTAGGCTTAAGATCCAAGCAGCAATTCAGGTTTGGTAAACAGGACTGAGGTCACCCCTTCAATCCAGACTGCAATAATTTTGTCAATTTTTTCAATAAAACTTTAAAAGATTTCAGATACTGCATTTGTTTAGTATTCCCAGGGTTTCACAAGTCAGTTTTAGACAGATGTTCTTCTAAACAGGTACAAGCCTTGTGCAATACTTGTAATACAGATAAAATTGCTACATAGAATGTGGTTATTAAATGGGTTTTACGTAAAACCCAATAATCAAAAGCACCAAGGTCTCAGGAGGGAGTTCTTCCTCCAACACCTCCTTCCTGAAATGAAATGTGTAGAAATAGAAATCTGTCTAGTTTAACAAGCTACCAGGAGCTAATCTCTCTAATATTACAGTTTTTATCCATTGAAACTTGGGCTCCAGAATACCCAAATCACAAAGAAAATTAATAAAAGAGCCTTGCAAAAGTTTGCTTCTGAAAAACGCTTGGTCAGCCAAGGACAGAGGATGGACCTGCTGCAGTGAGAGCTTTCCAGCATCACTCTGCAGTCACTTGCAATTGCAAGGTTTGCTCTGAACTGCTAGTGAAACACTACAGAAACACCAACCCCTCTCTCTCCTCAGATCAGTTTTACAGCAGCCTGACACTCCTGAAGTCAGCAGAGTTACACCAGTACTGACGGGAGGATAACCGGCCAGTTGCTACAGTGATCCAAGGATCAAATGTTAAGGGACCTCCTAATTTCATTAGGACAGTAAGTCCCTGTAGATGGGCGAGTGTTTTGTTTCTACTGACTGCACTTATGTAAGCTTATTTTTAATGTATATAATTAGATATTGATGCACATATACAATATAAGCTTATATACACGTCTATAACATACACACATGTTAACACACATCTACACACACAAAGCTCAAGTCGCAGAGGGGAATATTTAAACTGGGCAGTTTGAAAGCCTGAGGTTCACAGAAAGCTGCTTAGGAAGCAAAAGCCATCAAAGCTGTTCTGCACACAGCCACACTAAAAAAAGTTCTGATTTAGGGAACTTCAGTCACATTTTGTTGGCTTAAATATAACAAACATTAAAAACAAACAAAAAATTAAGTGGAAGCCACATGTTCCTCATTTTGAAATTAATTCTTTTTCCATGTGCAAATCTAGCCTTCAAAATTGAAGTCTCAATTGGTTTGGTCTGTGCTCTCAGCTTAATTACATTCGAAATTACATTTCAAGAAAGCTAATTTACTGTGATACAAACTGCTCACCACGTTCGATGCTAAAAACTGAGCTGTGCACAACACTCCCTGTCCATGAATGGAATTCCACTGCAAGCCATTAAACATCTTACTGGCACATAAAAATCATCAGTCTCTGGGGCTCTCAGGTGCATTATTACAAACATATCCAAGCTTTCACCAGCTCAACTAACGGAGCCAGTTGTCCCCTGCCTGCCGGAAAGGCACTAATCCGGGATTAGCTTTGCATAACACTCCCACAAGTACACAAGTCAACAGCAAAGCACATAAATAAACCCCTCGCACACTTCTGTAGGGCAAATACTTGTTAAGAAGGTCTTGAAGTTCAAGAATTCTGCATAAAAATTCTAGAAGCTTGTATTTAAGAATCCAGTCGACTAGATTTGACAGCTATGACATCACAAGTCTGAACGGGCTGAAATTCAGAAACCAAGCCCTTACTGGCTCCAGAAAAAACTCCTTGATTAACCAAAGTCTAATTATACTTAAAGCATCTTAGCATAAGGAACTGGAGGATGTGCACCCAGAAACCTCAGCTCTGATCTGCTGCTCTGTTCGATGTCTTCTGGAATTGATAGTCCTGCACTAGTGGAGATTAACTAGAGTGGGAGTCTGACCCAAAATTGAGTTATCCCTCATTAACTGAGTTCCCATTCTCAAGTCTACATCAGTCCAGGAGAACTCACCACAGGAAATTAAATTCCATTTGCTAAACAGAACTTCACTTCTTAGGAACACTGAAAAAGACGAAGTCCATGTCTAAATATAAATTTGCCTAATACATTGAGTAGTTACCAGCAAACATAAAAATAAACTATTTAAAAGAGTGAGAAAAACAACTCTAAGCAGTTTTTGTATCAGGGTCACTTAGATCATTTGTTAGAGCTGTGCTCACACAAGACCTTCTTTGTAGGGCTGAACAAATAGCCCACAATACACTATTCAGGTTTAGCACAATCGATAACATTAAGTATAAAAAGACAATTATTGCTAGTCAAAAATGTAAATTGGTCAACAAAAAGGGCTTCTAGTAACTGTGACTGGCACTTCACAGCATAAGTGAGACAAGGCAAAACAAGCTATTAGAGCACGAGAACATAACAAAATCAGGCACTGCAATCTCCGCACTCTGTAATGTGAGAAAAGGACAAAAGTCTCTTCTTCCTGAAGCTCTGGGGAGGCTGTGGAAGCTCCCAAGTGTTGGATGTGCTTACGTAAAAGTAAACAAGACAAGGCAGTTGGGTGCTTCACTCTCAGAATGTAGACTCATGTTCTGTACTAAGGATTTTTTGAGGACTCCTTTCCAATGTTCTGGGACAACGTGGAAGCTGTTGAACTAATTCAATGATTTCAGTACTTTCCCAGACATTGTTTGAATCAGTAATTCTTAACACTTCTTACTTAAAAGACCCTGCAACCCTGGCTCTCATCACCATCAAAGTCACTTGTCACACAGCTGCTAGAACCAGATTTATAGCTTAGTCTGTTTTGCTGATGTTTTCCCCCAGCCACCCTAGCCACATATCATTGTCAGTCTTTTGCCATTTCTTGCATTTGAAGCCATATGCTCCAATCCTGCCAATATCCTGCTGCTTTCTTTCTCCTCAGCTTCTCTGATAAACATTCCTTCTCCTTTTTCTACATCACTGTTCTTCAATTACAGCAAAGAGAACAGAAGATTTAAAAAGCCTCTCCCAGGTGGATCAGTATTTGCACTGAACTAGGCAGCGTTACCCCTCTGGAAGAGGGTTTTGTGTCAGTCAGCAAATGCTCTGCATAGGCAACAATCTACACAGGGAATAAGTTAACAGCTCCTTGGCAGAGGAACAGTTTGGAGAGCACTTTCCCTCGAAAGTCACAGACTGGCACACGAAGACATTTAGGTAAAGGATGAGATCAGCCCTGGAGTGGAACATTACATACCCTTTCGGCTCCGCACAACTACGTCACTCTTCACTGCTTCTTCTGGATTTGAAGCCAGTGGAACACACAACTACGTCCTCAGCTCTGCGGACATTCAGGACCAAAGCGACTGCTCTCCCAAACCTTCTGTCCCTACAGAGTAAGATAATACTGTTCACCATGTGACACAGAACTGACACGGTCCCTAACTTGAAGGTTAATAACTTTCCTAAAGACGGCACAAACCAGAAAAAGTAACTGCTTGATTATTCCCCGCCCTTGAACACTCATGGGAAGCATTCAATTAAAATAAATTAGGACACATCTGAAAGACGATCAAAATCTCCACAGATTTAGCTATAATGGGTTACTTTGATATGAGTGCATTTATTCTCATACTAAAAACGTTTTTTCTGACTAAAATAGTTTAATCCCTCAAAGGAGAAGTAATTCAGTTAAAGACCACAGGTCCATTTTGTGGGTTATGCCTCTGTGCACCAGACCTATTTTCCAATTCCTGGCCAAATACCAGTTGAAAAAAAAGTCATTTTACAATCTAGAGTTAAAATTTCCATTGTTCCAAAAAGACTTTGGGAAATAATGACTTAATATTGTTTTAGCATGAGTTTCAGGGATGCCACACATTTTCTTTTGAGGTTACTAGAAGTTTTGTCCCTGCTGTTAAGGCCAGATATATTAAACTGTTCTCTTTGATGGATATTCTCTGGCAAAACATGAATATTGATGGTTGTCTGTGTAGATCCAGCAGTAGAATCAGGTGCTATAATAATACTGTAGAGTCACTACACAATATATAGATTAAAAGGATGGTAAGGAAAGACAAAGTTCACATTGTTTGGGTCTTTGCAGTTAGCTCTTGCTGAAACTTAAAAAAAAAAAAGATTTAAATAAAAGAAATTGAAATAGCTGGGAAGATGAACATTGTCAGTGTAGCATCTCCTGCTACAATGCAGATCACAGATCAGCTCTGTGCTCCTTCCACTGGCAGAAGGCAGCAAGCCTGGGGTGCTGATCACAGCTTACAGCCCACTGCTGAGGAAAACCACTTCAAGGTCATCACAGGGGGTGAAATGTGCTGCTGAGAGGGTCACCTGAGGAGATCACAGCAGCCCTCCTTGGTGTTACTGCTGTGCTGCTACTTCAGTTTCCCAAGCATCGAGCTCAACTGTACCCAGACTGTGAATGAGACAGCACTATAGCACACTGTGCTCCAGGTCCTCTCTCAAGCAGGGATTCAGCGACCAGTACCAGCACAGCATTGATCAGTGCCACAGTAACACACCTCCTGGGGAGGGCACGTCACGTATGCCCAAGCAGCCCTTTCACCAAAACTGGTGACTTGGAAAGACTGATATGAGCAGAGAAAAAGGATTTGGAGAGAGGAGCCACACAGCAGTGGAAAGCAGCCCATAACTTAATATTCAGGTGACTAAACAGACACAGTATCTTTTGTTCCAGAGGGTGATGCAGAAACCCAGGCACATCTGCCAGGATACTTCTCTCACAGCCCTCAGACTGTTCCCTGTGTTCAGAAGGTGGCAGCCAAGCTCTCTGCCATCAGCCTCCCCGTGCTTCCAAAAGGCAGAGGAAAGAAAGGTCACAGGGACTGTCACAAGGTATTAACACATCCTGCACAAAACAGGCCTGCTAATATTTGATGAATTAAGGCTTAGAAACATAAGAGTATAAACTCAACCCTAAGAATTGCTACTGGACTCCTCCAGCAGCTGGTGGAAAGGGCAGATTTGGTAGGAACTTTGCCTGTATCCTGTCTTGTAAGTGCTGGGAGACAGGTTCACAAGAAGATGCTTAAACCTGCCCAGCCAGTATATCCAGAGAGCTTCTTCCATAAGAGAAAGTACAGCACAGATGAATGGCAATGAACAGAAGAACCTAACAAAACCCCACAGAAAACATGAGACATGCTCCTGAGCCAACAACTTCAGCTCTTCCCAGAGGTTAACAGTCTCTAAGTGGAACCAGTTCAGGTGACATTATGGCTGCCTTGGCTGTTCAATGAGAACACATCACCCATACAGGGTGAATCACAGAGGCTAATTCTGGGCCCTGTGAGAGAGAAGAATATTCTTTCAACAAGTTTGAAACACACTGAACAACTGCCTGCCTCACTAAGAACTTCTCACTGTCTCCTGGGTCCACCCACTTCATGCAGCACCAAGACCAGCAAGGTCCTGCCCCATGACTATGGTTTCAACCTGCTAGAGAAATACATAAAGCTGAGTGTTGCAAGAGCTTCAAGGCTGTGCTCTTTGTTCTCATGGAATGGCAAAGTCCATCCAGCTCACACTTCTCCACAAGTAACAGAAGTTAAAGTTCTAACCTGGAGATAATAGTATGTTTCCCACCACCATTATACCAGACAAACTGGCCTACTCTACTCTATACATCAGTATTTTGTTTTAAATCCAAAGCTTGTCAACAAGAAAGAGGAGATCTCAAAATACACACTAATTGCACAGAACATTTTAAGGAGAGGTATTCACAAGATCTAGTCAGACACAGTTATGACATTTAAAAGTTATTCAACAACAAACACAGGAAAAAAGCTTTACAGGGGAAATAGTGCAGACATTCCAGCTAAGCAGTTTGCTTCCAGTGTACTCACCTTCCTCATAGTTACTACCCACTTAAAAGCTGCTCAGTCTCCTCCTATCCTTTCCCACAGAAATTACAAGTACCATTGATTTCAGCTGTTAAGTAGGACAAGAAGCTTGGCTCAAATTAATAAGTAGTGCTCACCTCCCACTGCACAACTGAAAGCATAGTTTTTTTCTAACTCTCATGTGAAAACATGGGATGAATTCATCATTAGAACTGTCACTTAGGCCCACTAAGGAATAAAGAAAAGTCCATCCCATGCTGCAGAAATAATGGACTGAAGGAAAGAGGTCTGACATAACGAAGCCCATTTCAAGAGGCGAATGAGTGCATTAGGAAGAGCTGAGATATGCTATCAGAAGATAAGCTTGTGTAAAGCACGAGAACCCCCAACCGACTATCTGGCAGGAACTGGGGTTACACAAGAACAGAAAGAGAAGTCCTAACAGTAAAGCAGCACCAAAAGCCACTGCTTGAGCAAAATTCATATGCTGCAAGGCAGGAAAGAGTAATATCACACTCTCTTCACCTCAGAGTGCTCAACCCATATTACTAACGTTAACTAAACCAGGATGTCCACTTGTTGGTAAGCACATCGCAGAGAAAACAAGGACAGGCAAGAACCCTGAAGAAATGTTACATGTGCAGTTCAACATGGGTAACCTGTACTCACAGCACTTTAAACAGCCACTATCAAACTTAGTACCCCTTTTCTCACATCACCTAAATGACTTGCCAAACATCTCACAGACAAAATTGGAACAAAATGGGACTCCTACTACCGTATTACTTTCTGTAATCACTCGGTGACATTGGCCAGAGAACTGAAAAGCAGACAAATGCATCGAGGTGCTGAACTTGTCGGCAGAAATGAGACATTAAGAGTCCTCATGGATTTGGGCCTAACCACCCGAGTCCATCAGACAAGCCACACACAGCCTACAGGAACAAAGACAACCGGTGTGATGCAGGGGATGCAGTCAGACGCTCAGCCAGTAAAGTACATGTTTCTACTGGAGAAGCAGGCACAGACCATCAGCATCTGACCCCCCGCAGCTAAAAGGATGAATTTCTCACTGTGTCATCAGGCACCATCCCTTGGGCCAAACCGGGGCGATACTATCATACAGTTTCCGGGGTTTTGTCCAGCGTGACGCAGAGCGTCCCGAGCAGAGCAGGTGTCCGGTGGGTCGGGGGATGAATCGGCAACAGCAGAGTTCTCGCCCTCAACAGCGACCAGCTTCCTCCCGCGCTCCCAGCGGTCCGGGGACGGCTCTTTCCCCTCCCGACCCCTCTCACCCTTACAACATTCAGCCTGCGGCCGCCTCCCGCTTACCTCAGCGCAGCTCCCCCAAACCACCAGCTCTCCCCGCCGGGGCGGGCCTCTCCCGCCACCGCTCCCGGCCCCAGACTTGCACAACATCGCTTGGGCCGGCGCCGGGTCACGGTGCCCCGGGGCACCGCCAACACCCGCCCGCTGGCAGCTCTCCTGACCCCCTCAAAACATCTCCCCCCCTCCAAACCACCGCCGCCGCCCCGGGGCCCGAGTTCCCGCCTCGCTGCCCACGGCCACCCTGGGGAGGGGGCAGAGGGGGCGCGCGACCAGCCATGAGGGGAGCGGCCCCGCGAGCGGTGCTCAGGGGGCGGGACGGTGGAAACCGGGCAGGTGCCGCTAAGGGGACGGTGGCACGGGGCCCTGCCCGCCAGGGAAGCCCCAGCGGCTGGCCGAGCACGAATCCCCGAACCGGCCCCGGCCCGCAGGCTCCGCACTCACCACGCTCCGCACCGGCCGCTGCCGCTGGGCCCGGGCCAACCCGGAAGTGAGGCCAGAGCCAAGTCCACCCCTTCCCGCCTACGGGGACGCGTCACTTCCCGCGCGCCGCACTCGCTGCCCCTCCCTGACACGAGTTGCTGGCGTCATTCACTGCGCGCGGCGGGACGGCGGCGGCGGCCTGGTGGGTGCGCGGCAGGTGAGCGGGGCGGGCGCCGCCGGTGTCTCCGTGAGGGCCGCGGGGACCCGGCAGGGCCCGGCCCGGTTGGCTTCGCCCTCTTTTCAGCAGGTTTAGATTTACCCGATGTCGGCCCGGGCGGTGCAGCCGCTTCCGCTGGGGGTTGCCGGTGCGCGGGGGGGGCCGCGGCTGCCGGAGCTGCCGCAGCGCTCGGGGGCTGGAGGCGGCTCAGCTCCGCCGGTCGCACCCCGCGGGAAGTAGCCCTCGAGGGAATTTTGGATATTGACCTAAAAAAACACCAAACTACGCCATTTTACCGTTTCTCGCATCGTTTTTAGGTGTAATTTTCACATAATTTGCGGCCTTTTTCTTAGTTCTGCTTCCGGATTTGAAGCCTGTCACCAGCCAGTCGGTTTTGCACCGTCACCGGTGACGTGTTCACAACTGGAAAGCTGGCGCTGGGAAGGGAGAAGACCATGCACTAAGAAAGGTGTCTCTGAACAACTTTTCCTAATGCATGAAAGATTAGACTGGATATTAGAAAAAAGTTCTTTAATCTGGGGGTGACAGATCAGTGGAATGGGCTGCCCAGAGAGGTGGTGGAGGCCCCATCCCTGGAGTCATTCAAGGTCAGGCTTGATGGGGCTCTGAGCAACCTGCCCTAGGTAGAGATGTCCCTACTTGTGTAGGGAGGTTGGACCTCTAGAGGTCCCTTCCAGCCTAAAACAAGCTATGATCCTTTTTTTTTAACAAATGTCTCCAAATACTCAGGTGCACTCTCACAAGCGGAAAAACACTTGAGTAAATTCTGTCTTTTCCCCCCCTTTCAGAGCCAGGCTCCAAACCCCATCATGGACTCTCTCTCCAAACCCGGGCTCCTCAGTGTCATCGCTGGAGTGGCGTGTGGGGTGTGCCTGGGCTGGGGCCTTCGCGGGAGGCTCCTGAGGCAGCCCAGAGCTGGAACAGCCACACCTGGGAACAGCCCGGGCAGCGAGGCCGACATCATGGGGGAGTCTGGGGAGTTCAAGATGGTGCTGGTCGTCCGCAATGACTTGAAGATGGGGAAGGGCAAAGTAGCAGCGCAGTGTTCCCACGCTGCTGTCTCCGGCTACAAGCAGCTTCAGAGAAGAAATCCTGAACTCCTGAAGCAGTGGGAGTACTGTGGACAACCTAAAGTGGTCCTCAAAGCTCCCGATGAAGAGACTCTGATCCAGCTCCTGGCTCACGCCAAGCACCTTGGACTGACCGTGAGCTTGATACAGGATGCAGGTCGTACTCAGATAGCTCCAGGCTCCCAGACAGTCCTTGGTATTGGACCGGGACCAGCTGATGTCATAGATAAAGTTTCTGGTCACCTAAAACTCTACTAAACTGGGGACCAAAGAAATCTGAATGCGTTGGTGTATATCAGTATTGAGGGGATAAACCTCAGGTTCAGGGGTTTTTCCCTGTGTTCTCTCAGCATAAATAAAATGACCAGTTTTTGTAAGAGATTTGCAAATCATGAGTTTCTGTAGCTTCTGTCTTGTGTTCTGAAGGGGGAAAGAAAATGCTCAGTGGACCTCAGGAAGGTAGAGCAGGCACAATTTGACTCCCTAAGAACCCAGAATATTTAAGACTTGATGCACAAAATCCTCAATTAATTACACATCTGGTTTACTGGCTGAATAGAAGCATTACTAAAGTTTGAGTGAATTTGTCCCATGCAGTAAAATGACATGTTCCCCCTCTCTGCCTTACAGGAGGGTTTTTGGAGAGATACATTCTTCCAATCAGGGAAGAGCAGCTGCTGCAGCAGTTACAGGTTGCCCCATGGAGCTGGGGGGAGCTGTAGCCAACTTCCTGCAGAAACTGTTTCTAAGAGTTGCTGATGCAAGAGCTTGTAACTGGTATGAGACCGACCGGGTCAAACAGGCTTTACAAGCCAGACCTTCTAAGCCAGGGCCCAACTGAGGAGATGCTGTAAGACCTGCTCCCCTCCAGAAGTGTCTGTAGCTACTGCACTTGCAGGAATCTGCAAGCAGGTCAGCACAGCCTGTTTGGGCAAGATAGAGGGAGTTAGTTACCCTATGTGTAAACAACTTAAATCCTGTTTTACTTGGGATTAACAAGTCTTCTTAGGTTTAAGAATGTTATTAGAGTTCAGATCACACCGATTGTGGCGCACATGTAAGTTCTACTCTTGTAGCTCCACTGTAAAACTGCACCTAATGAGGTGGGCTTTCTGTAAGTCAGTTTGTAACAGCCATTAGTGAGAATGCTGCTGTTGAGCTCATCTTACAGCCTCTCAGCTGTGTCTTTCTTCTGTTATCTTGTACAACATCTGATAGGAACTCAGCTGGGTTTGTCTCCAGCCAAACAGACACAGCAAGCATAAACAAGTGTAATAAACAGTGAAGGGAGAAGTTTTTATACTGCATCTCTACACATAATTTTCAGAGACTAACATTACTCACTGCAGACTTCACCACCATACTCTTGAACAAACCCGTGGCAGGTTAAGGCCCCCCCCCAGATGCCAACACCCACCCATGACACAAGGAACCACTGCAGTGCTTGGCTGATGGGATCACACAACATAACTGGAGTCACAGGAACAGGCAGGGAGTTCAGCCTCACAGCTGGAACCTGACACTGAGGGCAGCTCCTGGTTATGGGGCAGAAGCATCTACAGCTATCACAAATATGGCCAGTGCTGGAATACTCATTACACTCAAATATGACAGTATTCATAGAGAAACATTTAAGTCAATTTTATTTGAAGCTAAATATATTTAAGGCAACTTACATACCTAGAACATGATCTCGATTTAACTGACACACCCTACTACAATCCTAACGTATCATCTGCTCAAATATGCTGTAGTTGGCCACAATGCAGCCAACTCTTGAAAAGTGCTATTTTCTTCTCTCTGGCATAATCTTTCTATAGAAAAAGCGTTACATGTTTCCTTGTATTGCCCCCTCAGTGCACGACGCCACTAATGGTCTCCACTGCTGCTCTCCTGCTGGCCCTTCACACCCTCGCAGGTGCCCCACACCACTAGCACTGTAATACTTGGTTCAAGTTCAAAGGTCCTTTTTGAAGACAGTAAAGTGAAGCTACCACTATGCAGCATGTCCACAGTCCAGTAATTTATTTTTCAATTGAGTAATTTCAAATTGCACAAACAAAACTGAACAGCAATATGCTTGAATTTCTCTCTTCTGTACACTCAAAACAGTGATCTAAAACACCACAATATCCAACATACACAAACCTCAGGGCAGGGTTAGTAAATACACAGATTGGAATCATGGTGCTCTGTTCCTGAATGGAATGTCCCACAAAAGCACAGGATACAGCACAACATAAGGTCATCTGTTACATATGGAGTGAGCAAAAAGACACTAGCTGTTTCTATATGCATAACTGGGAAACCTGCATAGGTTAAGGGGAAAAATAAAAAACCTTTTACTCATTTTAAGTCAGGCAAGGTTGTCTGTACGCATTTTAAATTTTTAGAGCTATGCAATCCAACCAGGGTAGGATATGCTGATTAGTGTTGTCTCTTGTCAGCAGTCTTGCAAGGTCAAATACAAGTATCTTTGCTTTAGCTTTCTCCGAATATACAGTGAGACTTAAATGCGTTTAGAATAGACGGTACATACTGTAAGCTGCTCACATACAAGGAACTTAAGATTCAATATTAGAGTTTAACACTATAGAGTGCAAATCAGGATCTTCACAATAGACTTAATGGTAATAAGCAATCCTGCAAAAGCCCACTTGAACAAAGTTGTTTAAACTATTCCCCTTTTAAAGTAAAGTCTAAATGACATGGAATGTGAAAAAGATTTAACGTAAGTGATTCAAATAGTTTGCGCTAGAAAAAACAGTCCTTCATGAAGTAAAGGTTACAAGAACACGAGGCAGAACTCTTGCTTTTCCCTGTTATGAGTTAAAGCGGGGAGGGACGGTGGAGTTTCAGTAAGAAAATACACTAGCTCCAAACTGACTTGTGCTGCATCTCACATGCTGTACCCGAAGCCAGGCTGCGGCTGTCCATATGGAGGTGCGGTGTAGCCATAGCCAAAAGGTGCTTGTGGAGGAACTGCCACGCTGGGTCCCGCTGTCAACATGAGCTGTGGCTGACCTGCAACACACAACAGTTTCATCTTTACCCCTCGGTACTGAGGGTTCAGCCAGCAGAAATCCTGCAGCTTTCCTGGAGTCATCTGTATGTTAACAACTCTCTAGTCTGAGCTAGGACAACCCGAAATCTTTCAGCCCATATCCAATCTTAGCAGCAGCATTAGTGTTGTACTTTATTTAGCATTTTGGAACACACTCCCTTGAGACTTGATTTCGCATGAAAGATATTCCCATTTCCCAGGACTTCTTTGGGCAACACCACATCTAGAGAAGTGTTGATTTAAAAGGGGAATATGTTACTGACAGCACATGAACTAAAACATTACCATAAACGATAGGTTGTGTTTCCGTAGCTTGCTCCTCTTCCTTTCTCAAAGATTCTGATGCATCCAGTTTATCCACCTGGAATTGAGACCAACAATTAAAAGAACTCCTCTAAAAGAGGTACTTATTCATGGCAGAGAAGTGGAAAAGCCTTAGTGGTATGTTAACACCCATCAAGAAAAGGAGACCATTTACAAGTTAAGATCAATTCAAGTAGCAATGTTGGTACTGGTGCAGTCAAGATTGTCCATTTCCTGATAAAACTCCTAATGGAGGGATTTGTGGAACTTCTTTGAAAGCTCACTCCAGGCTGAAGCTTTGTATGAAAGGTCCCATACTGGACTAGAGCTGCTTTGACATCAGTGAGCTCATCAGTCACTGTTGCTCCAACTGCTTCAAGCCTTAGGACACAAACTTGGATTTGAGCACAGTTGGAGACCTCCAGTGTTGGAGCAATTGCTAAAATAAGGCCCAGACCTGGAGAAGTTTCCCTGAACATAACATTGAGGCAAAGTAATCTGAAGTTGTGTTTGTATGGGGCAGACTGCAATAGCATCCGACATGTCACTTGAGCCTCAAGATTTCACTTTCCAAACCCATTCACTCATGCAATTTAAGTTCAAATGCAGAGAATGCATGTGTATAAGACTTGCTTTTTCCACTCCAGAACTGTGTGGCAGTCAGCCTAAACCCACAAACACTCAGCTTGTTGGAGTACGCAGTAACAAGACACTAGCCAGCTCCCCTCTGCTGCACAGCAAGGTGTGCTCTTAGCCCGCCCCTACAGAAAGGCAAGAGAAGGAACTTGTTCTGTGGTGAAATATTGCTCGTTACTAAAACAGATCCAAGGAAACTCAGCATTACTACAGCCTAAGGCAAGCCCTGAAACTAAAATCACAAAAATTAGATATTGGTGTTTTACCTGGGAGATAAGATTTAGGATAAAGTCAGAAACAATCATGCCAATTACTTAAGACAGTAAGACAACTCACAAACCAGATTAGTCTTTAATTTCATTTGTGTCCTTAAAGGAGTTTGAAGACAGGTTTCCTGTACTTACACAGGGTCAGTGTTACTCATTCAGCTACACCAGCTTCAACGAGTTCAACAGTTTTCAGCTTAACTGTGCTATGGTAGCAAATATTTGCAGGCAGCTCTAACAGCTTTCTTCCGTTTAATTGTGAATTACAACATGTGTTCCATAAACCTGTTAATTTGTAACCTCAATTAGAGGCATAAGCCCAGGAAGTGGCATAAGTCCTGAGCTTTAGAGTTCACTCATTGACTAGGCTCTCGTGGGGAGCCTTTTTATTGCCTCACACCAGTATCTGGCTTGCTGCTGTCAAAGTGCACAGGAGCATTTGCCAATGTTGCGAGACTCCTTTGCAGACACTGTGTGAGAACTGCACTGTTTAACTCAAACAGCAACACACTGAACACAGAAGCACAAGTTTAGAGATGCAAATCCAAGGAGAGTGTGCAGAGTTTGCTACTAAGCAGAGGCAGTTGGCTTACGCACACTTGGAAAGCCTCCAGCCCAGGACGTCTGATGCATTTTTGACCCAGTTTTGATGCCTCCCCTCAGAGCTAAACAAATATTTACAATAAGAAGTGCAAGTCTGAAACCAGCCTGCTGGCTGGTTCTTACACCACTTGCTTGAGCATCACCAGGTTCAGTATCCTACACACTTGGAGCAAGATTGTTTTAAAGGCTTTTCCACAGGGACTGCAATAAGCTGCAGAGGAAAATTAACATGCATTCAATGTTATTGTGTTATGTGTGCATGAAAAAGAGGCAAAAGTACTGAAGCAAGAGTGAGGTCTGAAGATGACTGCCATACAGGCTCCCCCCAAAAAACCACACGCAGCCCACAGCAATGTCTCGTAGCTTAAGGAGTAGTGGGATGTAATTGCAATGACTGCTACACATGCGTAGTTTATGCAAACACTGCAGTTCAATTACCTTTTTTCACACACACTCTTACTGCCTCACTTACTAGCTGCTGAAGGACCTTACACTACACATTTTAGTCAGGTTAGCCTTGAGTTCCAGTGGTGTAATGACAGACATCTTGTCACCAAGCAGCAGTTTGCATTTAGTTCATCTTCGAGTCATTTATCAGTTAGTTTGCCCTTTGCTCAACCACACGAATGGAAAACTCACACTAGGGCTGACCCCTGGTCTAAGGAGAATCAGTGGTACTTGTACAGAAGCAATGGACAGACACCTTAGAGATTGTCCTTCAGAAGGGCAAAATCACATAGCAAAAGGCAAGCCTCAGGGTAGCCTCAGAAGAGCAACAAGAATTACTTTGTTTTGTTTTAAACGAGGTAGCAAAGAGAAGTTTAGTGAAGCTGAAGAGCTTGGAAGGCAGTCTGTTTTGCACAGCTACAAGAAATTTACTGCAGGGAAGAGAACCACAGACTTTGTCTAATAAGTTTTAAGTTGCTATATGAACTAGAGCACCCTATGGATTAGACTAGCACCATAAGAACTGGACACCTGAATGAGGAAGAGTCTCTTCTGAAGCAGCTAGTATCTACCCCACCTACGGTCAGCACGCATTAGTATGGTCAAGAGATCAGAAACTGGATCACAGTCCTTAAACTAGCAAATGCCACATTGATTTCTGGTTCAGAGACAGTGGTCCAAGACTTAATTACTACTTATTGTAGGAGGTTCTTCCAGTCAGATTGGCCATCAAATAGTAGCACTTGTGTATCCTTTCGATACTAGGTTGACTGTGATCCAACTGATCACTGGTATGCCCTTCCTGAGGTTCTATTAGCTTATTAGTAGCAAATGATTCTACTTTTGTCCTACAGCACTAGCTACTTGTAGAGTTAAACAATTTGCATATGCTTTAGTGATATTTTGTTTGGGGGAAAAGCAGTAGCAGCAGTGTAGTAAACAGGAAAGAAAAAAACTCATGCAGAATCCTTAGACTTAGTCCTCCAGACTTAAAGATGGAAAACAAGAATCAACTTTCACCTTTTCCTTTAATGCATCAACCTGCAAAGGAATTCAGAAGGTGCAGCTTAGAAAAATCAAATTCCATATTTAGCATATAAAAGGTAGAAACAAAAGCGTCAGGGAAGAAATAATTAAGGTACAGGCTTAGAGTAAAAACAAAGATACACCAGAAGTATCTGCTTTAGAAAGGCAGCTCTGCTTGTTGCTAGAACTTACTGCATTGATTTCGTTAGCTACACTACAGTTACATCCTAATCTTTTAGCAGATCACGAAATTTTAATCTTTAAGAATCCTACTCCAAGACTATTACTCTCAAGAAAGGCCTAGTATTAGCTTGGTACAGCAGGCACATCTGACAAGCAATGCGAGTGCTTCGATAGCTCCCCACCTCCCCCAAAATACAGCACTTGAGGACAGCAGATTGCTATGGGACTACAGAGCAGTCCTGCCTTCAGGAGTTAACAGCCAGGCACACCTTCTAGACCAACAGGCACTCTGGTCTTCATTGACTCAAGCTTGAGTTAAGCTTTTACTTCTCAGAGTCTTAACCAATAAAGAACTGACACCATTTCACTGAAGATACTCTAAAAGCCTCAGCTAGGCAAATCTTGCCAGTGACAGCTGGTATTTAACTCAAATGTGGTTCCAGGCTGCCAGAGCATTACCAAGTACTTTCCCCATCCTAAGTCACTTCACACAAAAGCTGAGTCATTATTACTGCCATGAAGTATCAGAGCCAAGTTTTAGAGTCAAACACACAGCAGACCAAGTTAACTCCAGATCTAGCTAGAAAGCTTTTTTTTTTTAAGTATACAGTCTAGAATTTAGTGAAGAGCTCGGTCCCAGCTGGGATTCCCGACTGACATGGAATATGAAAACCCCAAATCCTGCCACTACTTTAAGACACTGCCCATGGTCAGGCAAATACTACTGATGTAGATTCTGGAATTGATAGATAGAGCGGAGTCTGCAAGTGTTTCAGTCTCTTAGAGGGCGAAGTCTCTCCCCAGATGGACTGAAAAATAAGTGTGGACATGGACAGACAGACATTTGACAAAGCCCATATCAATGTTAGTAGCAAGCAGACAGTTTCAAGGCACACACCACAGTGACTAACAAGCTTTCAGTGTTGGAGCAGCACCTGCTCTTACCTTGGTCAAGTATTCCTTCATGACCTGAATAAAGTATGGCATGGCAAAGTCCATGATGTTGTGCCTCCACGCTGTTTCCAAGACAACATCTGGCCTTAGGAGATCGTAGCAGGTGAAGAGACAAGCCCCAAAGCATTCTCTCTTGTTCTCCTGCAAGAACCACTGCAACAACTCTTCTGCCAGCTCAGTATCTTTGGATTCTGAAGCATACTGCATTGCATCCTACAACAGGAGAGAGTCTGTTTAGCCTCAGGTGCCACAGTGCACTCACTGACATGGACATGGCATTTAACCATGCTGCAATCTGTTACTGACAGTAGCAGAGTGGAGACATTCTATGATTTGTTTAAGAAATCTCTCCATCTATGCCACTCTGAAGCAACATTTGCCAGGTTGGCAACAGGCACAACCACCTAGTGACACTCAGAACAACACAGCTGTACTAGAAAGTCACAGGTGCCCACACAAGCCAAGTATCTTAGACCAGACCTGGGCAGTGCTCTTACCTTGTAGAGTCTGTCTTTCTTGCAGAGCTCTACGCTCTGTTTCCAGCGGTTGTTTCCTTTGAAGAGATAGGCGGCGATTCTTCGGAACTCTATTAGTTCATGTTTCTCCAAACGTTGAGCAAGAGAAATGTTGTCAAAGTTGTCGTAAGCATCTATAGAAGTCCTAAGAGCCTGTGTTAAGTAGAAAAGAAAAGTTATTCACACCTCGGACATACAGCTTCATCCACGAAGATGCAAACATTCTCCATACATCTTAGTTGTGTATTCCTACTTCTAGGAGGATGAAGTATTCTAGCCAGACCTGCAGAGATTTTTATTTTTTTTTTCTTTTTTAGAAACTGTTCGACACACATGTAGTTTAGGGTATTCCAGTTAGTGCTCTTCAGTAGTGATTGCTGAGGTTAAGAATACCAGACAGCTGCTCTCTGAGAACAGCAGAGCATCAAAACCATCCTTGCTGTGAGTCCTCACTACTTGCCTTAAAAAAAGGCAAGAAAAACCTGTGTTTCTAGGTATTAAACACACACCCAGAATATTGGTTAATGCTGACACAGAAGTCAGCTTCAGTAGAGCTTTGAAATTCAGGAATAGCTGCTTCTATCACAAAGCACATACAAGCCAGTTCATACCTGTTGCAGATGCTACCATTTCAAGGCAAGACATACCTGGTAGTCTTCTTCAATAATGAAGAGGTTGTTCAGGGACTCATTCACTGATTTGTTGTTGTGATTTTGAACAGAGCGCAGGTAAGGCTTAACCAGTGGGAGCTGTTTAACCTTCAAGGAATCAGAGAGGTCAATTTCAGACAAGATAACTTTTTGTAGAGGTCTCCTAGCATCTTCCCCATGAGGCAGTGAAGTAGCTAAGCATTTTAAAGTGTTACTACAGCTAAGTACTTTTCCAACTGCAACTTCTTCTTTTATATGGATAGTAGGAAAATTACCTTTGTGAAGAAGGTGACAGCACGAGTGTGGTCCAGCCGAGGGGACAACACCATCAGCAGATCATTGAGCAACAGAGGTTTAAATTCCAAATAGAATTGAATTGCCTTGTAATACAGCTCCACATTGGCCACCTAGAGATAAGTAAGAATGCACATTCAGAGCAAAAGCTTGACTGGAGAGGAATCCAAATAAAAGACAGGCATAACCTTAGATATTCCAGCACAACTGAGCCACCCATCCAAGAATCACACTTGTGCCTAGAAATCTCTTTAGTTACTGTAATTGACTTGCTTTGAAGTTATGTGCCAACACCAAGAACATTCAATTTTAAACAGGCTACTGGTGAAGGAAGAGATCTGAAGTGCACAGAAGAAATTTACTTCCTTTCACTAGGAAAGTAATACCTTAGTGATGATGTCTTTGAACTGGCCTTCCTTCCAAGCATCTGTTGGGTGATTCATCATTGTGATTATGGCGTTATCATATTCTTCATACTTGTCATACAAGAACACTAGTTCAGCCCAGAGATGGGCTTGTTCTGCAGCTCTCAGAACCTAAGTAACAAGCACACAAGAAGTTCAAGTTAATGTACGCTGCCATCAGCATCCATCAGTGCTCAGGCTTTAGTACTATTAATAATCTCAAGAGCTGCTATTGCAAAAACCAGGGTACAGACAATCCTGACAGATGCATTTTAAGTTGAATTTTAAGGCCTTAGACTTTCACCTTAGGAATGTTGACTCTGGACCAGAACAGTTCCAAGTGCTCCCTCATCTTCTGTGGCTTGAATTTGGAGTAGAGAATTGCTAGCTCTGTGAACATCCCCATGTGTGCTCGCTCAAGTCCAAGTGCTGCTTCCAACATAGTTATGAGCTCTTCAAAGTAGCCACGATCCTAAAAGATACAGACAGAGATATTTCATGTTAGGAACCAACCCAACTCTACATTACCAGTTTTGGACAGGGTTGCTGTGAAAGAATTTAAACTGACTGTATAACAGGAGTCCACTTAATTACCTGGTAATAGTTGATTAGCTCTTCCAACTCGTCTGCATGCACTACAATATGGAGCCCACACATCTGGGCCAGGCGGAACTCTTTTCCATCAACACAGGCGAAGCAGACCTGGAATTGACAATTGCATTATTATTTATAATCAATCTTCTGAAGAGGCTACAGCTTTTAACCCCCTTAACTTATTCAATCAGTAAGTTTACCTCTTTCCATGTGCGAGTACTGTTTGCCTTCCGAGCACCATCCACAGCTGCCTGGTATTCACCTAGGTGAACTAAAGTTGAGGCTAAACGGCCAAAGTTGGACACGTTGTTATACAACAGCTTAGCTGCTTCATACATCTTTTCATCATAACAGCGATCGCCAACCTGGAGGAGAGCACAACTAGGTTATTCTTGCAGCTTTTCAGTCAAGGGCCTACATGAATTGGGTGGTGTTCAAGCCATTATCAAAATGGAAATGGCTTTAAAGACCACGATTTATCTGCATATCCAAAGAGAAGTCCCAACACCCCTCTGCTCAGCAAGGCCTAAGGAGCCTTCTGCTGTAATTCCCTAAAACAGAAGCTGTCTCACTCACTTGCTGGATATGTGCATTGTTGGGTCCATTGATGAACTCCTCTAGCTCTGCTAAGCGGTTTGTTTTAGCAAGAGCAAAGATTAATTCAGTTTCCACGTACGACTCCCGGGCCTTCTTGCGTGCCATCTGGAGATACTTCACCAGTTCTTCCCAGTTTCCTATGGAAGAAGAGTCCAGAATGCTTACTTCCCAACACTGAGGACACTTGTACTTAAGCTCTACTACCAGCTCAACCTAGTCTGACATAACTATTTCTACAGCTGTTCCCCAGCAATCAAGACCAGTCTTCATACTGCACATGCTACATTAGATTAATAAAGTCACCTTACAATGGGCCTAATTAAATAAATCCTGTTATTTAACTTCATACAAAGACCTCCTTTGTAGCAACTGCTCTGACAGAAGTCTCCAGCTAGTGGTAGCTCTAAGACTATTAATTATCTGCAAATGGAACACACTACCTTTTCCCAGTCTCTTTTCTCTGGTCTTTGAAGGACCAGATTCCTCTACTTGCATAAAGACACAGGTTTGGCAAAACTGCAATTTGAGCAGATCACGCAGAAGAGCTGAGCAACATCAACAGGAAAGATTTAAATAAAACTTAGTCGTACCACT
This sequence comes from Brachypteracias leptosomus, assembly GCA_013401335.1. Classification (NCBI taxonomy): domain Eukaryota; kingdom Metazoa; phylum Chordata; class Aves; order Coraciiformes; family Brachypteraciidae; genus Brachypteracias; species Brachypteracias leptosomus. Next base: position 64,014 of record VYZX01026680.1, read on the forward strand.
GGCATTGGCAGCTTGAACAACTTCCATGTATGAGGAAGGATCATCTGCTTTAATATATGAGTCAATTGCTTCCTTCACCATCCCCTTCTGAAGCTGTGCTTTAGCCAGCTGACTCCACACAGCAGGCTCATTGCAGCGCTCAGCAAATTCATACGCGCGGTCCAGGTTTCCAATGTGCTCTATTAACACCTAAAGAAAGGGTTACCATCATCAGCCACTGTCTAGGAAGGTCAGATTTAGAAGACACGGAGCTGTGTTTTATGTTAGTTCTTCAGGGTATCCACAGTTGCTTTTCAGAGAGGAACTACTTGATATAACTCACGCAGCAGGAGTGATGTTACACTTAAAAATTTCCCTTATGAGAGGTGTCAGTACACAGTATTTGTTCTGCTTAAGACACTGAGCAGCTTCAGGCATTGTGCTAGTTGGTGTTAAGTACTGAAGTCACAAGTCAACAGCAGAGTCCTTGTGTGAGGATGCATGTCAGGAGTTGTTATTACAGACTGAGATTTTAAAGATACCTGTACAGCTGATGTGTTGACATCAAACTTCCTGAAGATAGCGAAGGCCTCCTCGAACAGCTCATTGCTGATGGCTATATTGGCTATGTCAGGAGCATCGTAGTTATCCAGGCGATTGATGTATTCCATGACACGGGTGCGATCAGCCTTAATAGCTGTAAGAATGAGGAGGTTCTGCAGATTCCTAAACGGAGAAAGGAAACAGTATGTACCAAGTAACCATTGAGAAATCCACCCTCCCCTCTGGAGAAGGCATTAGTTTATTTGCTGTTCCACATTACAGCAATTTAACACCTACACCAGGTATAATTTCAAGTTTCCTATGACTTAGTTTTGACTTTACGCACCTGTGCTCACTGAACACAGAGTTATCAAGAACTATTTTCTCCAGCAGTTCAATGAGCTCATTAGGAAGATCTGCAGTCATGAAGGCCTTCACTGTAACAGAGACTTCCTCGGGGTCCTGTGTCTCTGACAGAGCAGTCTGTACAACCTGTAGGCAGAGTCAAAGCACAGACAAATCAGTTAAGTCAGGTGCTAGCAAGTCAAGTTAGGACAGCAAAGGCTTTTAATGTTTTACCAGTTATACCTGGTCAATTAGGGGTCTCCTGTAAGGGTTGCTCTCCAGTAGCACGCTGGCCCACAGTTCAGGGTCTTTACGGCGAACTAAGTACCGGGAAAGACTTTTGAAGAGGGAGTTCTCATTGCACACCTAGTGAAAGACAAGAGTTTATTCAGAGTGAAGTCACAGCTATCAAGCCTACAGCAGATGAGCTAATTGTATTGCAACATTCAATAAGGCTGCCCAAGATGCAGACTAGATTTCTCAGGCTTTCATACTTCCATGAGCCTCCCATTCTAGGATGTCCAGGGGAGTCTCCCATTGCTCATTATGTTGCAGAGGAAGATTAAACAGCTACCTATTCTATTAGAAGCGAGCAGCTCCTCACTTCAGGAAGTACTCTTGTCAGTCAAATCTGAACATCTATCCCATGATACTCAGGTTAGAAATTAACCCACAAGCCAGCTGCCTTGGCATACATACATTAATAAGTTCCAAATCGCACTGTCCACGCTCATAAGCCACACAGGCGAGGTGAGGGTCCCTCTTCTCACAGTACTTGCCAACAACACGACTGTCATAGTAGGGATTCTCACGCAGGAACCTTTCTGGGTTGTTGTTGCTATCAATGTATATTTTGGCCAGTGCATTGTGAGTCGCAGGCTCCTCACAACCCTCATGAATTCTTGCTTCCAGCCAGGGCAGAAGCAGTTTCAGCCTAGAAAGAAGTGGTTTTCACATTAGAGTGGTTGAGTGAATAAGCAAGTATCCACTTACACAGTCAGCTTCAGTGTAGGATAGAGCCAGTAACTAAACCAGAGTTGCAACGCTCCATTTTGACCCGCACTCTAGTTCATTATAGTGGTACCACTTTCTGACACTATGAAGAACATCACATGCCAAAGACTCATTATCTGGAGGCTGCTTAAGGGAGATCCCCACATCAGCCAAGAAGTAAAGCAGATTTTTGCTGCGTTGTCACCCAATAGCAGCTTCTTGTTACGTCAGTACCAGCTTTAGCCACGTAGTGAGGACATGCATTGACAGATGACCAGTATTAACCATCACCAGTCTGCCAGTGTAAAAGAGACTTGCAGAAGTTTAATACCTGTTTCTTTTCTCAACCTCTGCAACAAGTTCATCAGTCGAAAATTGACCTCTCACTACAAGGATAAGGTTCTTTATCACATCTTCAGAGCAATCCACATCAAGCAGTCCCCCAATAACAACAGGCAGACGGCTCGGATTCACCTAAACAGGATCATGTAAAGACATGAGTGTGTTGTCATGCAGCACAGACAGTCAATATTCATCCCTAGAAATATCCACAAAAGATGCTTGTTAAGATTGACCTCATCTTCCTGCCTTCACTCCCAGCTTCCTGAGGTTCTGGACAAGCTTGAAAGTCAATTCCTCAGTGAGCAGGAGTTCACATCACAGGTCAGTGGCTCACTAATGCTCAGTCCCCATAAGAAGAGCTCCTAAGCAAGCCCAATTTGCCCCTGCAGGAAGCATAAAGGAGAACTTCCCCACTCCTTAAAATGCTGGAAGTTAAAATTATCCTAAGAACTCCAAAGTTATTCTACCAAGTCTTCCTCTTTCAAGGCACATTAGCAGGGGTTACAGCTCAGCAAGAAGAGATCTGACATAAGGGCTAACTTAATGGAGACCACTAATAGGTACTTAAGAATCAGTCTCAAGTATGAGGCTGTTTGCAAAATTGTTACAAACAATGTCTATAGTTACATAATACTAGAAAGATTGATCAGTTTGATTCATTAAAGCCAAGTGACAAATTCTGACTTACCTTCTGTACATAAATCTCAATATATTTTTGGAGATTATTTCTATACAAATACAGCACCAAGTCGTGGACAAAGTCAAAGCGATCACATACAATGATGAGTGGCAACTGGTCAGTGAGTTTAGCTTCCTATAAAGAGAAGAGTTTTAGTAATTTTGTTTTGTTGTCAGACTTAAGCAGACAAATAGAGTCACTTAAACTGTTAAAGCAGCTGAATTTGGAAAGCCAAAATTCAACAGTCAACCAAATAATGACAGCTTATTGTTCAACTAATTGTTTGCAATATGTAGCAAGTAGGAGTACTCACACCCACTTCAGGGCCTACAGCAAGAAGCTTTTTCAAGTTTAACCCTGCTCCTTTGCATGGCAGAGTCTACAAAGTTTTACAACACAGTACAACTATTACAAGCCTAAGCTATAGGTCGCATTTTCAGCTGCCACTGGTGTTTGGTGTGCAGGATTAGCACTCTGGGATTTCAAAAGGCATTTAACTGAGACTAAACAGTGGTCCAGAACATAAAACTTATATACAGCATTGACTTCAAGTGCCATGTGCCTTGTGATACCCTCAAACTATGGATTTGGAGAACTGTAAAAATCAAGCTAGCAGCACAACTACTGGAATTGCTAGTCAGGTTAGTTATCTAAAAGCATTCCAACTTTCAGCATAAGATTACAATGGTTACAGTACAGAAACTTAGTCTATGTGGCAGACAATATTCCGGATGCATATTTCAGATCACTTATTTGAACATGCACATCCCAGAAGATAATCCTACATATAAATTACACTTAAGGACTTTACACAGGGAGGCCTGTACTGGGAGATTTACCTGGTACATGTCCTGCACATTCCAGACATGGAACAGCACAAAAAACAATAGCTTTCATCAGGAATTTGACAGCTTGATAACATATCTTAGGTGGCTTGATCAATTTACATACCTTACACCTCAGTGACACCAGGTTATTTTGATAGAATTCTTATTTGAAGAGTTTTGCCATCTTCAGATATGATCAGCAAAATCTAAGACTACACTGTGTAACTGACAAACACGATGGCAGGAAATGTTCCCAGATAAAGTGTTCCCTCCCACACTGTTTCTCAGCTAGTTCTAGCAGTGTTACATTGGTCAATAAGCTCAGTGCTAACAACAGGCTACAGAATCTAAACTTTGAGCACAGAATCTTTTTCTTCTCTTCAGAAGTGTTCCAGCAATGCTCTGAATTCTGTCAATAACAGTCAGTTAGCACATATCACACTGACTGGCAGATCCCAGCAGAGCTAAACCATGGCTGAAAGTTCACTAAGTGTGCATGAGTAAGATGAGTGAGATCAACCCTCAATTCTGAAAGCATTTATAGAATTACTTGACATTATTCACTTGCTGTTTCTGTAGATGCTAAGTCGAAGCTGATTACATTGTAAATAAGCACTAAGTTATGAACTCATTTGACATTATGATTTTTTTCAACCTCCAAGTTACCGATTTCCTACTTTATAGCAGACATCTGTAGCAAGTTCTAGATGAGCGGGTGCTATTATTACAGGTTAAGAATTCAAGCCAAGTTAACCTTACTAAGAGCAGTGAGGAACTGATTTGACAGATTCTCTATTTTTTAGACACTGTTCCAGGCTCAGGCTCTATCGGGAGGTACTGCCAAAATACCACGTACCTCTGGTTTAAGGGGAGAGATGGATCCTTAAATGCAAAAGTTAATACTCATTTGTACTTTCACAGAGCTGCCTGCTTTCACTGCTGACACACACCATGTTTTATCAGAACCCCAAAGAGGCCAAGACAGTCCAGTGCTACCCACACATTACCTTGAGGAAGTTTTTAACACGTTCTGGGTCATAGCAGTTACTTTCCCTGCAGATTCTTTCCACTTCTTTGATTTGTCCTGTCTTGCACGCAGCTTGAATATACTTGAAGTGCACATCTGGATCCTGGCTGAAGTTTACAATAGAGCCCAGGAAATAAAACAAACCTCGAGGGAAACAGTCAGTGTGTTACTCCACTAAAGCACTTGAGTTGGATCAATATTTTAAGCAAGCCTTCCAAGTTAAAATTGCATGAAAATTTGAGTCTGACTACTGCAGAAGTTTACAAAGCACTGAATAAAAGATTCAAGTAAGCACTGTCATTGTTTTATGAAGACCAGATTGTCCTAGCTGAGTTGAACTTGTTGTTGTTCCCCATGCATTACACAGACTAGTGTGTTATGTGCAACTTCCATAAATACTGATGTATCATCATCAATTGCCATAGGTCAGCTTTGTTAAAACATCCACAGCATGCGCCTTCCATACACCCCCTAGACAGGAGGCAAGGAAGAGTTTTGAAAAACCAAGATTAGTTGTGCCCAAAAGCTACCCCCACACCTTCCACTGAAACACACAGTGCAAAAGCTGCTTGCCATGACCTGCAGCTAAAGTTCACTTAAAGTTGCTACCATATAATTCTTGACCACTTTGGACAAGTAACCGCCAAGCCACTCAAGAAAGATTCACATTTTTTTGAAAAACACACATAGGCTGCCTATGCAAGAAACCAAGAAACCCATCTACAACAGCATCTTATTCCACTAACCACTCCCCAAATTCCAAGAGTCCAGGATTATGTGTTCTCAGTCTTTAAGCAGGTTTTCTGTAAAGCTTAGCAAGATGCTGTTCAGCCACACACTTGCAGAGTGTTGACCACTGTTGTACCAACATGCTGACTAGACTATACCCAGATAGACTTGTTGAGAAGCCCAAAAGCCCAAAAACTGAAGGCTACACAAATTTAAGATGACCATTTTGGATAGTGGAAAAAGGCCAGTAGCTGCTTTGGTTTTCTAGGTTGTCTATAGTTCCCAAGCTTTTTGACAGCATTTCAGAAAACCAAAATACACAACACTGAACATTGATGTCCCTCCCTTAACAGGGACCTTTAAGGTTTAGGTCAGGTTTTGAGGCCTAGGTACTTAAGTTCAATATGGCTTTCTAGATTTCAGCAGACAGACAGCCCTTCATGCACACGTGGATGCTTTTGCTAGAGGCATGAGCACAAGCTTACCTTCAAAGCTCTTGAAAGACTCAAACAGCTCAATAAGCGACTGTGTTGACAGCTGTTCATGGTATTTTGAAGCTACCTGAACACAGATCTGCAGGTTCTGACGAATGTTAGCAGACAACATAGCACGCAGACACTCCAGAGAATCTTCTACCGATAAGGAACCAAAATAATTCACTAACCACTGCAAAGACACATAAACCATTTTAGACCCAAGTACAACACTCCACACTCTGAAGTCTAATGTTGAAAGTGATTATTAATGACCTGGCTTTTGCTGGACTCGGGATATTTGATCTCATACCTCAGGATTGAGAAGATGAGTGTGAACTACCGCACGCTTGATGTCATACAAGTCTGTGAAGTGTTCAAGTGCTCTTTGCAGCAAGCCAGCTTTCTCACACAGCTGAGCTATGTGAGCCCGGTCATAGTGAGTAAACATTTGGTTTCCCAGGATAGCATCTGCAACCTAGAAGGAAGATGGAAAGTTTCCTTGAGTTCCTAAATACTATCACTAGCATTTGATGTGGGTCACAAAGCAGAGACTAGTCTGGCTACAGACAAGCCTGACCCAGTAACCTTCAAAGCATACCTGAGGTGCATGCATGAGGTTCATCTCAAGTAAACGTGTCTGCAAGGGACCTTCTGAGGGACGATTATTCTTCAGTGCATCCAGCAAGAAGGCTGTACATTGCTGAATTAAATTGTATTCCATAAAGACATCCACAATCTGAAATAAAAATACAGGCTTTTCATTAGAAAACTGGAAGCACATTTAAAACAAAGTAACATCAAGTGCAGCTTCCAAAGCTAAACTGTTTATTCTGCCACTGCACTAAGCTATCATTTAGTGTTCTTAAAATCAGGCAAGAAATAGCATTGTACCAGTAAGGTAAATACAAACTCATAGTTCAAAATCTTTCTCTGATGGCAAGAGTATGGGAGTATGGCTCCTCTTATCAATTTAAGGCACTGAAGTTAAAATTTCATAGCAATAAAGTTATTTACTTGTGTTATGTCTGCAAGAGGCTCTTCATCTTGAACAAGCATTTGTGCAAACTGCTGTCCTTGATCAGGGCTGATTCTCATTACATTCCTCAGCAAAAAGATCCAGTCTGGAGTATATCCAACCTGAAGAGATAATGAAAAGTAGTAACTCAGCAGAAGCACACACCCTGTTAAATACAGAGGTCAGTAAAAGTAACTGTCAGTAGCTTACACAACCCAGTCAGGTTTTCCTCGTTTGGAAAAGCCTACATAGGGAAGTATGAAAGGATACACATAGGAAGTCTAGCAGTAATTATTCATAACAAAACCTTAGGCCAAAGTAGATATCACACAAGCTCTCAGATTCTCCCACTATTACTTCTAGCTACTTCAGAACATACACTAGTTATTCTTAAATACAGGACAGATATGGCAATTCAATTTCCTCTCACCTTCTTAGCATACAAAACAATCTTCTGGACTTGTCCCGTTTCAGCAAAACACTGGATGACTTTGTTTGGAACATTGGCTCTCAGATAGACACTAAGTGCTAGCGTAGGATCTACAGATTTCACAAGGTCTCCCAGCTCCTCTGAGCACTCCAGCTGTTTAAAGATATAAACACAGTCAGTCCAGCCTGACAGTGGTGCATTACTACCTTCTTCCTCATTTGTCTTCCTTTTGGACTTCTCTTAAAAGAGTTAAGGCTCAGCTTCATAGCATTATCTGACTCAGCAGTGATCCAGTGGGCTCTGTTCCTTATGCTGTTCTACAGGAGTCAGAAACACTTGCAGAGCTAAAAGGAATTTGGTGATAGACTGTATTAGCATGTTTCTTCAGCTAATTACAGAAACATAGCATCTCAAAGCATACATAAGTCAATACCCCCAGAAGCCTGAAGTGGTTTGGGAAAGAAGAGCAGCAGCTCAGCAGCTTTCCATACTAAGTTGACCCTGCTGTAATTTTAACTAGAATGAGGGAAGCTCTTAAAGCATTTAATCAATTCTCTTGCAGTAACATGGGTCGTAGTCACAGGCAGAGTGACACCTACTGCTCAACTGTTTGGTCGCACTGGCAGGGCACTGATGAGCTGCCCAGTTGAGTTTTCTTGGGGAAGGAAGGGGTGGCCATTAAGCAGTTACATCACCCTCCCAGGGTTCCAAAGGCATCTACCAAATTTACCTTATCTTCTTTTAACCATTTCTCCAAGAGCTGTTTGCGCCCCTGCTGAAGCACCGGCCTGCAGAGTTCCAGTGACTCGTACTTGTTCAGCTGCCCCTGGTCAAGCAGAATGCCAAAGTACTGGAGTAAAGGGGAGGTCTGCCCAGGCTGAGCTGGAACACTCTGGAACCGGCGGATGGTGTCTGGAGTACGCAGGATTCCCTGCCAGGAAGAGATGCAGTTTAGTTTTCTGTTCTGCTACCGTGGCTTGGCAAGAGTTTCTCCAGAAAGCTGAAGTCAGAAATGCTTGCTACAGTGACATTATGTTTTGCCAGCCCAGAATAAGTCAGAGGCAGTATGGCTGAACACCAGCTCAGGCATTGCCTTGGAGATGTTTTGACAGAAGACGTGCAATAGTAGCCTATTAGACTTGTTTCAGCAGCAATGCAGACTTAAGTTCAGAGGACTGTCCTGCAGAATTAAGACACTCTTGTCCTTGCAAGCAAGCTCCTTTCTGTTGAATTTAGTCCTATTTTTATCCTGTTTCCAGGTGCAGCCTCAGCTAGAGGCTATCTTTTCATAGAGACTTTTCTTAATCATTGGAGAAGTAAAGGTAAGTACCAGAAACATTAAGCCTCATAGCCATTACTTCATCACTTATTATTCTCTCCCTTGGTGGGCATCATACAAGGTTTAAAATCCTCCAGCATACAATCAGTACTCTCAGCTCATGGAGTATTGATTCTTCCCAGATATGTTAAGTACTACATTAGGACAGGAGCAGTAACAAGATCCTGGTCTTGTCACTTACGAAATTCAGCAAGCTTTCCTGAAGCAAGAAACTTAAGCCAGTAGAGTTCATTACTGTTCTGAGTATCAGTCTGTTACCTTTGGCGCATTAGCTGCCACTTTTGCTGCCTCTGAATAGTTCCCTTGTGCAAACAGTGCATTGAATTTTCTGGCAAAGAGTTCCTCAGCACCTGCCAGGTTGTTGCGGACAGCCATTCGTAAAGCTAGGTCAGGATTCTGCAGCACATTGGTGATATAGGGAATAATATTCTCTTCTTCCACACACACTGAGAGCACCTGAATAAATCATCAAGGAAAACTTCCAGTTAGTCCAAATATAAGAAGTGACCCAAAGACTAAGCTAACCTCTACAAGGAAAGCTATGGCACACACGGGAAGTTTTTTCATCCCTTGATAACTGCAGTCTTGCCATTTTAGTTAAGAAAAAGACCTCCAGTTAGAAAGAACCTCCAGCATCCAACTGCTGCACCAAGGCAGATGGTTAATAGTAAAACTGAGGTATTTACAGAGGTCAGAAATACAAGGATGTAAGTACTCTCTTTCTATAACCTGTACTCAAGTGTCTTATGTAACTGATTCTAGAGGACAAACTAGGAACAAGTCACCTGCTCTGTATTACCCATGCTCAACAAGCAACATTTGAAATCCATTCAGCCCAAAGGCACAGCTGTCAATGCTAGTAGACCACTCTGAACAAGTTGGATGTGTATGGAGATAGTGCAAGTTTTCTTTGGGGCTCAGAACGCTGTCAGACATCAGCTGTTCTGAACATAGTTCAAAGTTAACATATTTAAGACTTCCATTAGCATGGGCTTTACAATAGGACACACTCTGTCCCCCAAAAGAGAGGTATGTTGTACTTCTCTCCTCTGTAGTAGGACAGTGTTTAGATCCACTGACCCTCAAAATTATGCAACCAGAACCTGAGTGGTAGAAGAAACTAGAAGTCAGACAAGCTGCACTCCTGTTCAAGTATCCAATACTATCACATTCCTCATAATGTTACTTTGTCTTGTAATTTCTGGAAACTTTTAGACATTGACATGAACACTACAGTGTATCATTAAGGGCCAGTAGGATTAGCTTAACAAGAGGTTTCCAGGCCAAGCTTCCTCACTTGTCCCTTTCTGTTCACTCCAATAATTCCAGCTGTTGCTTCATGCTGTGCAGTGACAAATATGGTCTCTCCACTGATCCTGTTCATGTAGATACAGGTGCCAGTTTCCAGGTCATACAAGTGGATATAGCCATATTTTGTTATGAGAAACACCACATCGTGCTTGTCGCTGATCTGCAAAACAGGAATAGATCAAATTTGGTATGAGATAAAACAATAAGTGCTTTTAAGAATCAGCAGATAACTGTGCCATTTCAGGACAATGAGAAGTGCTGGTACATTTTTACTTAATACTTGAATACTATCATAGTAGGAAGATGTTAAGAGCTTGAAAGACAGATAAAGATACATGGATATTTTTTCCATAAGTAAGAACATGCTGCTTCAGTTCCCACTTTAATACTACTGAAGCAGGAGCCGAAGTCACACCAGTTTAGTGCCAAGCCTCAGGTCAATACATCAACTTCCAGTGCCCTGTTACAGTGTCACATCCACCAAGAGAAGCTACAGACTTGTTCTCGTGCCCTCGTTTACAGCTGTCTTACCTGCATGGCAACAGGAAAGTCATTTTGTGCTTCAGGAGGGAAGAAGACATCCACTGCTTTCTTTGGAAATGGCTGGTTCCCAGTAGGTGGTGTGCCAACTTCAATGATATGCAACTGTGCAATAGATAAGATTAGCCTGTTAGCTCTTGTGTTTAATTTATGTAACAACAGACTCAACAATGAAGATACAGCAAGTCTTTTGCTGCTGAGCCTTGATTCCAAGCCTATACAAAGATAAACTAAGTCTTCCTAAATATGTTCACTGGCTAGAGGTGTGGCACACTGTACTCAGGTACCACAGAGCAGGGAAACAGTTGAGCATGATCTTTAGCTACTCCTAGCTATGTCAAACTTAAGGATTGAGTCAGGTCACTTTATAGGCACTCTTTCAACTTGGCTAACATTCTACAGAGACAGTTCTCTGAATCTAGCTTTGGTTTTACTTTTAGCTATCAAAGCAGCTCGTGTAATTCCAGTGTTAGTATTAAACCACTAGTTAGCCTTACAATGCTAGTGTTTGATTTTCTTCATCCAGTAATTTTGAACTAAGTTAAGCCTGATACTGAGGATCAGCTTCAAAGAAAGATTACAACAGCTTTTCCCTTAAGCTTAGCCTGTGAAGCAGAGAGTCATGTGTTTCAAGCAGCTAATTAGGCTGGTCATGACATGCCATCTCACTCCATGACTGGGAACAGATTCCTGCAACATCAGGTAGGTCCTGCTGTGAAGCTCTACGTACACAACTTCTCATATACTTTGGTATCCAGCATATATACATATAAAATCCAGACTGATACATTGTCCTTCACTTTTTTCCTAAAAGCAACTCTGTGCATTAAACTGTTTTCTGGAAGCAGGTAACCAGGGTGAGTCATTAGAGACTACAGAGTATTTAGAACCAAGTCTTACCTTACCCCCAGCTTGCCCTCTTACTGCAAAACAGAAGAGAGTGGATTCCTCAGCATTTCCTTCCATCTTGAACTGTGCAAAGCTGGCTGCATGTCCCTCGATGGGCTGTGACACTTTTCTATCTACAGAATAAAGCTGCATTGCTCCCACAACACGATTTTGCTAGACAAGACAGAACAAGAGTCAGGAATAACAGGCACTCAGCCAGTAATTTCATTTAAGTTACTGTTGGTAAATACATTGTCACATTAAGCTGGAATGCTATGCTATGTTTTCTCTTACAAAGGCATCACCCAAGACTCTCAGATTTGTAGTGTTTAAACCATTACTGTAAGACTTTCAGTTACACTTATGTTTGTTATTTGATGATGAGACAAACATTTACATTCCCAAGAATGTTTCAGGAAAGAAAACAAACATATCAGTCATGCTCCTATAGAAGGAGGAAACAAGACAAGCTCTGGGGCTCCCGTGGCAGGCTTCCCTAGTGCTGAAGTACCTGTGCAGATATGCCAGTCAGCAGGAGCCATTTCTGCTTAGCATCAGTCCGGTAGTTGATGATCTGGCAGCCAGCAAGACTGGAATGGCGATCGAACATCTTCACAGGCTGGGACTCCCCCTCCATGCTCCAGTGGTAAACTGCATTATCCGTTACAAGGGCAACAGTATTCAGAGAGATCCACTTCCAGAAGGTGACATCATCTGTCATCGTATGCGCCTTCATTTTGCTCTTCATTTCAATGTTGAATATTTGAAGTGTTTTCCCAGCTAGAAAACGCGACATTGTTAGGCAGGTCACATTTCACACCTGGTTCTTCCAGCACTGGTTAAAAGTAGAAGAGCTGCACCATGACATTAAACTCTCCTGACTTCAAGAAAATGCCATTATATCCTGGCAGTACCTCCAGTGATCAGCTATTACTTTTAACCAGATCACACTCCCAGGGCTAATTTTAACAATTTGCCACTACTGAGAAATCAAACAGATGTGGAAAACAACTTGGTAGGAGACAACAGCTTCAGCCACATGAACAGGTTGGATGATACTTCACGTACACCAAAACTAGGTTACAATAATGCTGAGTCTCTTGAAAGTTGTGAGGAGAGCTATGCCAGTGTCATTAAAAACTGTGTCCACATCTGTTTTAAGTATAAAAAAGCACAACATAGAACAGTCAAGTTGGCAAAGGGCTTTTGTAATTCAGACTCGTTAACTAAACCCCTTAGGTGGCACTAATGGGATACAGAGCTACTGGCTGCAAACCAGACTAACAGAAACTGTGCAAGGAAAGGAATCTAGTGACCAACACAAGCTCTAGAAGGTAAGAGGAAAAGTAGAATGGTGCATACACACAGTGGCATATAAGAAGTTATTTCTTCCTGTTGAGAAGGAAGGTTCAGACCAACTTCTACTAGTTTTAGGTAGTAGCACATGCTAGGATAGCTCAAGAGGAATATCAAAGATCATGTGAAACTAGGTGCAGGTCGGAATATCTGCTACAGTTACTATCTGTAACTGAGCTTGATAAAGTCACAGTGCCATATGGGCAGGTGCCTTCATTCACCAAGGGTTGGATTAGTTAGAAGGAAGTCACCATTAGTTCAGCTACCAACATAAGATGCAGAGTGAGGAGCTTCTCCAGAGCTTGGAGAAGACTAACAGAGTGTTACTCAGGCTACAGGCTAGTCATTTATTTCCTTATCTAGTGCAGCTGGAGCTTTAGAGTCAAGGGAGATGACATTCAGGCAACACGGATCCTGCATGCTATGCAAGGCATATTAAGAGACAAAAATCTAGACTTAGGTCAAAAGGGTCAGTCCTGTTCATAAAAAGCTTAATATCAAGATCCCAATAGTTTAGGTACACTTCAAGTTCTTGGGTGGATTAATTTTCTGAATCTTAAGGATTCCCTGGTTTGGGAGGGCATGCAAAACTTCCAAATTTTAGGCTTTCAGTTGCCTGTTCAGCCACGTGCACCATCGATCTGAACCATTTTATTCTGCTTTTTCTTTTCATAAGACACAACAGGAACTAGTACAGTCAATTGAAATAACTCACCATCTGCACACAGAAGAAAGCATTAAAGTTGTGACAAGAGAGTAGCACAGTATTAAAGTCAAACTCAGGTAACAGTGAATACATATCAATCTTTCCATTAGCAATACATGCGTTTCTAGAGTGACAGTATTTAAGGCTTCTTGGGCCCCTTGGGGAAAGAGATGGACACTTGTGGAGACAACCAGAGGAACGCTTGGTTCTCTGCATTGCCAGACACCAAGTTAGCTGACCTTGTGCTTTATTCACCACATGAGTCTTCCCTGCATAGTTTTACTCTTCTAATCACTGACTGACACAATAAACATGCACAAACTAGTGCACTGGCCTCTTTCAGCAAGGCCAGACTAAGGCCTTCAGGAATATTTCCCCTCCTCCCCAGTCTCTTTTTTTCTCTGTAGAGAGAAGCTTAGTTGATAAACCTTATACGCTTAGGAGATCAAGGCTCACTTCCCTCTCAGACTTGAGACTCCAGAAGTATCTTAAAGCCTACACTTTCCTCAGCTCTCCCTGCTCAGAAGCTGTAAGCCTTCTGACTGAAACAAAAAACTCATCCCAATAATGATCAGCAAATGGCAGGAAGCCTCAGCTGAAGCTTATTTCCCTGCTACCTTCAGAAGAACTGAAGATGTATTAAACTTAAGCTCCCATTAAGCTGTGAAAAATTGGTTAAGAGATCCTCCCCCAGAAATTGCCCAAGAGACTTAAGTCAATCATAAACTAGTCTCCCAGAAAGCTCTCCATCCACTTCAAACATTTCTTTATCAGGACTTCCATACCTTTTAATGCAATGACTTTACTGGCAGGGTTCATGATAGCACTGTCAGCTGAAATTGGTCTTCGAATAGGGTTGCTGGGGTCATTCATGTCAATGATCACCACTTGAGCCTGCTCTCCTACTTTCTCTCTGATGCAGATGAATTTGTCAGACTCCATTGTCAGAGTGCTGAACCCGATGTTTGCTGGGTTGATGCCCAGATTTTGGAGCTGGAAGAGAAAAGGTTTAATGTTAAGTTACCACCTCAGTAGAGTTTTTGTGAAAGTCACAAGAGATACTAGGTTTCATGGGGGGGTTTTTTGTGACAACAGAACCATGCTGGCCCAGAGTGGCATGGCTCACAAATTCCTGCCCACCTTTAATTAAGCCTAGTAGGTTTCCTGGAGAAGCCCTGCAGCATTCAAGCACTTGGTATCTTGTCTTCAAGTTTCATTTACAACTCACTGCTTTGAGAACTCAGCTTTTGAGCCCATGATTTAAGGCACATTGAACTTGCCTGCTGGTAGCTGTGCTAGAGTTGCAGCTTCAGTACTCACTCTCACCAGCTTTGCTCCCAGAGCCCTAACTTACACCCCTGAGCTGGGCAGCTATCACTATTTCAAGCTTAACATTACACGTGAGGTGTCTGAGCTTTATCTTTATCCCTGTAGAGTTAAAAAAAGCCACCTGTCTAGCAATTAGCTTGGTCCTGTCTAGCAGGAAGCCTCCACCCAGGAGACAGAGCTAACAGATAAGAGATGGACACTGAAATCAGAAATGGCTCATCCACAGCCATACTTCACAGAGAAGATACCAAGAAACCACCTCCTTTTTTGCTGAGCAACAGTCTGCTTCTGTAAACCTTTAAATGCATACCTTCAAATTATGTTTCCAGCATGATTTGCAACAAAACACAGTTTAATGAATGTCACTTCATTGTGTATGCAGCAGGGTGGTGTATTAGGAGGGCAGCAGTGAAACACAAATGTATTCCACTGTTAACAGTGGTCAGCTCACCTCACACCCATGGGTGGACACATCTTAAAAACTCAAAATCAGTTTTCTGCCGTTAACAGGAATTATCGCTTCTAGTACTTCAGATATTTTTCTTTCTAGGAGACTGTTTGAACTTCAAGCCCAAGGTCTCCCAAGAAGGACTAGACCTTCAAAGCAGCTTTAGTATTGTTGTGCTAGTTTGAATGAAAATACGAAGCTCTTATCAGCTGTGCTGTGTTGGAGCAGAGATGACCACGCCTCAGCCGCTCTGTTCCTGCTCACTCGCGGCTCCTGATAAAGAGGCTGGTTACTACACTTCCCTTTGCCCCGGCCTTCAGGCACCACACACCAGGAACAAGCAACATCTAAGCCATGGCACACCAAGTCAACAGAACAAGCTTCACAAAAGGCACTTCAACGGATGATCTACATCACCCAGTGAATCAGGACAGCCGGATCTTGATACAGGTTAAGGTGGAGACTCAAAAGCAAGTCAGTTTTAGCTCCCTGGGCCTGCTGAAGGAAAGAATTTCCATAAGATGATTCAGCCTTTGTGTATAGTTCTCTGGTCACTCTGCATTGAAGTCCTTGCCCTAAAGGACACTACTTCAATGAAGTTACCTTGCTCTGTCAAGAGAGGAATTCACCATCTGAAGCTCTTCAGTCAGATTTGAACAAAGACACGTTCAGTACCTTAAATATTTAAGGGCTCATTTCACAACTGGTTTACAGAGAGTTAACACTGACCT
Organism: Brachypteracias leptosomus; assembly: GCA_013401335.1. Classification (NCBI taxonomy): domain Eukaryota; kingdom Metazoa; phylum Chordata; class Aves; order Coraciiformes; family Brachypteraciidae; genus Brachypteracias; species Brachypteracias leptosomus. The sequence continues at coordinate 80,047 of VYZX01026680.1, forward strand.
TTCAGTAAATTTAAGGCCTACCCAGCTTTTCTCCTTGAAAAGATGAGAGATAATACTATAGGCAGAGCAGATGTAAATGTAACTCTTGAAGCCAGGCATCAAGCTAGTTGCCATGACTGACTAGTGAAGCTGTTCTGAGGCAGAAAACCCACACTTCCTGCAGCTTAACAACGAGCAGCTTCAAAGAGCTCCCTTCACATCCATGCACCCAACAACAAAGCCAGGAAACTCCCAGGTGAAAGACAAGTGTTTTATCTGCTCTTCCAAGGGAAAACTGTCCTAACAATACAGCTATAAAAATCAAACCCTATCTCCTTGACAGGTCAGAGCTCTGCTACTCAGATTTAAATGAGTGTTTGAGGTCCAGCATCACAGAACCTCCACATTCTTCAGCAACATGGATTCACTTTGAAGATACAGATTAACGTTCAAATCTCCCTTTCACACCTTTATCTGGGTAGTGTTCTCTAAGCCTGGGACTCTGATATTTGTACATCAGCTAGGCAGGGCTACATGCAACCCAGTCACACCCCTGCAGGAGGCTTGAAGATGTAAGAGTTTCAATGGGTAGAGCTGGAGGGACTTACCAGGATGTGGCTTCTCCTTTTGCTAGGGCTGCAAGCTTAATAATGCAAAATCATTCCTCAAGCATTCCATCTCCTTGTTAATTTGGTCAAGCAGAGTGGTGCCTGCCAGTAACTCACAGCACCATACTCAAACATTGTGGACAGAGTAAATTGAAGAAGCAAGTCCTAGCAGATGGCAGACCTCTTAGGGAGGTCTAGACTTAGCCACTGAATCAAAGTTGCTTAGATATTGCAAGACAGATTTATCTTAATGGCAATCAAACTGCCATCTGCTAGGTGTCATGGCTGAGGTATCCAACCCTAGGTAGTAGTGGAAGACATGGTTCTTTTCAAACTTCAATCATTTTCAAAGGCTGGATACTCTTTGAAGACTTAGTCAATTGGCACTGGAGCTCTGAAGAAAGCCTGGAGCAGCTTTCTGATGAAGGTACAACCATTTGTGAGATCTTTAAGTCCATAAGCTCTTTCTGCTAACATTTCATCTTTTAATCTCAACAGATCCAAGTGTATCACCAGGTCTGCTTCGAGCACTGAGGCAGGAAATTGACTCTAACTGTGACAGTCTCTTTGATCACATGAGAGCATCACCAGCCTTGGCACCTGCCTTGCTCAGGTGGCACCACTGGAGCTTTCCTTGGCTGCACACAGAGCTGATGCACAGAGCTGACAGTATAGACCATTCCCTGGGGCATAGGCTACTTTCTTCCCTAAACAGGCTAAAGTTCAGGTAAGCAAGACAGGAGTGTTTAAAAGGCTAAGCAAAGCAAACAGAGACTGAGATTACTATTAGGAAACATGACAGGAGGCATTTCTTTGGAGGCTTTTACTATGAAAATTTCAGTATTATTCCATGTACAAACTCCTGAGTCTGCACTACAACAAGGAAAAAAAAAAAAAAAAAAAAGAGAACAAAGGTTTATGGCAGATTCTCTACCCTTCTCTTACCACCAAGAAAAAAAACCCAAATTTAATATTAAACTCATTTAGGTCCACTATCTTTCACCGATTCACAAACAAGTTTTAAAGACAAAAAAAGGAGAAATTGTAAAATACTCTGGCATTATACTACAAAAAAAGCACTTCCTTGGCTTTCAAGCAGATATGAAAGCAGAACTTGATAGCTGTGCTTGGGCAAGCAATTTACAGTTGAAGTTATTTTACACCAACATTTGTTGGAAAGTTCAGTTATACCAGTTTCCTGAAATCATGTTGAGAAGAAAGCATTCTGTGAAGTAGCTGCTTCATTAAAGTGGAACCAGGAAAAGAGTTTGCCAGAGACAGCAACAACTCTTCTGTTCAGCAGAGATGCTGCTTTGAAGGACTCCTCTAACCCAAGATTGGATCCTTCAGTCAACTGCAGGATGCACTGAACCATCAGATCCTATGATGGCATTTATCTGAGCAGCCTTGAGAGGTGAATCATTGTAAAATGGTCAATGAAAGTCTGATTATTAAAATTATTTTTTCACAGGAAGTTAACCCAAGCACATTCTCGGTAACTTACTCAGAAGTTGTCATATTACATGCATGTTTGACACCAAACCGAACGGTAAATCTGCTGACAAGTGTCTCTTTGTTGACCCCTTCCTGGAACATTCCCTTTCTTGTGATAGTTTGCTTAGCTGTCAAATAATTTCTCCTTGCCTACGAGGAAGGGCGCGGAACTGCTGAGTTCGCACTTCACCTCGACTCTCACACACAACAGGATATAACCACTGCTCTTGTAGCCACAAGCAGCTGCTTAGTCTGCCCAGAGCCTCCTTATCTACACACAGCTAGGAATCACGTAGCTGGGAAATGCCAGTTAACAAAGACATTCCCAGTCTTTCGAGAAGCAAGGAGCTCCTTGGTGTGCAGTGAGCCACACCAGCTCTATTGCAAGGCCACGCTTTACTAGGTCTGACTGAACAAGGTGTGACACTGGGCTATGTTTCAGCCACTCGTTTAGCTCCAGACATGAAAATTAGCAGAGCAAACTGAAGTTGCACAGAGGATTGATATCTGTGCTGATGTGTTAGAGCTGCTGACTGCAGATCTGTAACAGGAGTCCCACAGTCCCACGTTACTTCAAGCTTATCAGGGCAAGGTAAGAGTTACAGCTTGTGACAGGCTAGGAAGTTCTGTTTTCAACAGATAAGAGACCTCTATAATATTCAAGAGCTCTTCTATTTCTACATCCTTTCTATTTTCTGCCTCACTCTCAGCAGGCTGAGGTAGCCATCCGGCCTCAGCAGCCACAGCCAGGCTGGGTGACTATTCCAGTCACAAGTCACAGCCGAGACCCCACCTACTGACACAGGGGTGCAGAACCACTGCCTGCCACCACTTCTCTCTGGTTAAGCCACCACAGTCCCAGCATGAAGCACTAACAAGCAGTGCCACCAAGACAAGCAGGCCTGTTGACTTCAGTACCTGCTGGAGGGACATGCCAAGAGGAATAGCTTATCAACTGCTTAACTAATTGGTCCTATCCAATTAGCAGATGCACACACACACACACTCTCCAGGTCGCCTAGATTCTTCACAGCAGTCTTTGTTACAGGCTTTCCCTCTGTAAGATTACTCCAAGCTCACTGGTTTTAGGAATTCAGATCTATTAAGCAGCAAGGGACGAGGCTCCCCCCAAAACAGCATCAGGCACAGCAGGACTGTCTTGAATTCCTGACTTAAAACACCAAACCACTTAACTGCTTCAAACTAATACAACTAGCACTGTCAGAGTGGAGATTTAGTGGTTCAGGATATATTAAACTGTCTCGCTGCCAGCACAATACATGGAAGCATTTTGTTGTTTATGCCTTTGTTAGAGTGAGGCAGTACATCTGTAAGTTTTATTTCATGATGATGTATTCAGCCAGCCACCATTCCAAGAGCCATCCAAGCACCACCACCTAGAACAGCACAGCCACCACTTAGAACAGCACAGCCACCACTCAGGTTGGCTCCACCAAGGACCAATAGACACAAGAACCCTTTTTTCTAGTTCAAAAGAGTAGCTCTGCCTCAGCACCAAGCACACAGCTGAGCTGACAGTTTTCTGCACTGTCTAGACAAGTCTACAGAATAATTTAATTTTTTTTCCTAAATAAATTTAGGTTCAGAAGAGTATTTATTAATGCCTTAAGTCACACCAGTGTGGCTGGTGCAAGTTCAATTTTGATATTTCAAGGTAGTGTGGCTAAATTAAATGGCAATCACAGTTCATCACTTGCTACTTAGTCTTGTTCCTTCTCATTCATCAGGAACATGTAATCTTAGAAAAGCACCATGCACCTATCACAGTAAGCAGTTGTGTTTTACTTTCACCCTTAAGTACACAGCAGCACCAACTTACAGAATCCCTAAAACCTAGATACAAGCAATCAGATTTGCAATCATTTGACATATTGAGCTGGGACCCCCCACCACATGCCCATTGGACTGTTTCCTCATTGCCACTCTAAAAAAAAAAAGAAAAAGTAGCACTAAAAGTTTTATAACATGAGTCTGGTAGTTTTGATAACACAGGAATCAAGTTTCTCCTTGAAAATTTCCAAGGAAAAAGCTTCTCCACAGCATGATGTTGATGTTCTTTTGCAGCAAGGCATCTACAATAGACAACACACAGATAACATCCCATGGATCTGCAGCTGCTGAGATTTCAGAGCTATGTCACAGGACTCAAGCAAACAACACCTGAAGCCTGACCACACATTCTGTTTTTTCATTTCTCAAAGCTTACTTAACCCTAGTAAGTGACCTGCTTGCCACATCTACTTGCCTAAACTAGACCTTTAGCTCAAGTCGTGGGTCCAAAGCACACCACACTGTGTACCCAAGAGACAAGATGTTCAGGAGCATGACAGTGCAGGGCTCCTGGAGCCTCCAACTCCCCACTCCCACGTCACCCAGCCAAGATGCAGACAGCAATGGGTAACGCCAGAGTGCCCCAAGCAGTGCAATGTGGAGTGAACTGGGTTGAAGCTGAACATCAGGAGAAGCTTTGTGCAGTTACTTGACATTTTCTCACCTGCACTCATAGGTCTGTGGAGAACTAGCATCACACCACACATATTGCTGTCTGCCAGTCTTCTAGACTCATTAAAGGCAGCTTTCCATAATAGCCTCACAAGAGCCCTCTCACTCATACCCATCACCTGCCTTTTTACAAATAAGGCTCCAGTTGGGTACCTTGTCTTTCATTAAGCATCAGCTACAAACTTGCAAGTGTTGTGCAACACCTGTATGACAAGTTTCCCAGACAATGTAGGTCAGGCACAGTTCAGGAGATTTCACTGAGCTCACAAAGACTTCCTATGAACAGCCTAGAATAAGCTAAAGCAGTTCTGGGTAACAAAAAAGTAGCAACATCAGTGTTCCTGCTCTCAAATTTTACTCCAACAGCAAGTCAAATTTCACCATGAAAACAGCACCTCCGAGAATTTAAGTTCCTCTGAATTTTTTCAATGAAAATAAAATGAGGAAGTTTGGTAGGTCCAGCAAACTGAAACACTGTGGGCAAGAGCCACATGGTGCAGGCTCAGAAGGCTGGACACTCAGCTCATCTATGGAGCTGTAAGAGATACTAGTTAAGCCAGTGCTGGACATTAAATAGGAACAGGGGGAAAATACAAATAAACAAGTCAGTCTTTAGTGAGAACAGTCATGTTCCAGAGTGCTGGCCTGAAACCTATCAGCACTTCAGAGTGAAGCTGATGAGTTTCATTATGTAATAGTACTCATGTCATTAGAGACCTGGTAGTGGGTCACATGCAAGGTTTGTATCTTAAATAATGTATCATAGACGCATTTCCACAATACTTTATTAAGAGCTGGGCTACCCAGAGGAATGAGTTTCACCTGAGTACCCAGAACCTTCTCAATACCTGGTTCTAGGCTTTGTCACTACCAGGGGAGGACACTTACGCGAGCTGAAGCTCTGTCCAACTCATGAGATTCTCTTGACAGTGCTGCTTGCTAAAGATCAGTTGAGGGCCACACTTAAGCTATGAATTCTGGCCTTGTTTTAAACTGATATTGAAGTAAAATTATCCAGTGCTCAACAGCTAACTAGCTAGATAAAAACCAATCATGGCAGCATTTTTTAAATCTAAAAGTAATGCTCTGGAGAGTAGTAATTTACACCAAAAAATAAGTATGTTGCCATTGCTCTTTTAAAAAGGCATCTAGAAATTTGATTATTTCCATTTAGGTCAGAAAAATATCACTACAAATTATGGATATCCATCACTGTAGTAGTGGCACCTCAGTCCCAGTTAGCTGAGGAGAAACTATACGTAGAAGCTGACATCAGAGGGAAGTGGGGCTGCAGACAGGCTGCTAGAAACCAGAAGATCCTGCCAAGGTATGTCGGCACAATTCTCATTACACAAGCTCCCCTCAAAAACCCCACTTCTCAGCAGTGAGGCCAAGCTTAACACCATCACAGCTACACAAGAAATAGGGCTCATAGTACTTCGCCCTGCAGACTTGTCAGATAGGAAGTACACATTGCACAACCCTATTAGCACTTCCAGACCCCTCCCTGTGCTCCAGCTTCACCCAGAGACCTTAAAGATGCCCACTCGTTCAGGAAGGTAACCTTGCATGACTGCAGTGGAGTGACTTTAGAGTTTGTTACTAACGCCTTTAAAAGGCCACTTTAAAGAAACCAAAGGCCATTGCTTAGCAATAATCTATTAGCATCCAGTTATGGTTTAATGACACCCAAACCTAGAATTTGTCAGAGGCCAGGAGAGAGTCGACCTGGCTCTTGTGCCTGCACTGCCACAGCTGCGCTGCAGGGAAGCCCGCAGCAGCTTTCACTGCAATAGGTGGTTTTCCTCCACAGAGGATGACATTACAAGTCAGCACACCAATGAAAGGCATTAATGTGTCCTTACGACCACAAGAACCCACAGCCTCATTGAAAAAAAATTAAAACCAGGGAATATCCCGACACAACTTGGGCTCCTCATTCATTTAACCCCATCCCCTGGAGATGCGCCCCTGAAGCGGGATTTCCCACTCGCTGCCCCGACGGAGACGGGCTCTCTCCTCGGCAGCGGAGAGGAACCATCGGCGCTCTCCCCTCCCACCGCCCAGCAGGTGCCACAGCGTGGGCACGGCGCCAGCCTCGCCCACGGCACGGCCCGAACGCGCCCCGCCACCCAGAGCCGGGGAGGCGAGGGGGGCACCGGCCAAGAGATGGATGCCCGCACCTCGGCTCCCTGCCGCCTCCCCAGGACACGGAGAAGCCCCGCGGCGCCCCAGCCCTGCCCCTCGGGCCCGGGCCCGCACGGAGGCAGCAGCGGGCGCGCTGGAAGGTGCCCTTCGGGGCGGCGCGACGGAAAGGCGCTGCCCGACTAGACACCGGCAAGGCCCGTGGGAGGGCGGACACCCCGCCGGATTCAGGGGCCTGGGCCGCCCGCAGGGAGGGCCCGCCGACATGCCCAGGACCTCTCGCCCAAGCGCCGTCCCCGAGCGGCTCCTCCACCCAAGGCAGCGGCCCGCCCGACCCAGCTCCCGCTCCCCCGGCCCGGTCTCCCGCGGCCCCTCGGCGCCCACCTGGAGATGCTCCTGGAAGCGAATCGGCAGGATCTGGGCCATGGCGGCAGTGGCGGGCTGGGGCTCCAGTCCGAGGCCGGACCGGAGTCACACCTCAGCGGGGTCCGGGCGGCGCGGGGAAGCGGGACCGCAATGGCGGAGCGGGCCAGCGAGCGGGGAAGAGCCGCGGCGATCCGGAAGCTGCCCCCGCCGGCGGAAGGATACGGCCGCGGAAGGAAGAGGCCTGCCCTCACCTGCCGGGACCGGCCTTAACTGCGCCGGCCGGGCGGAAGGATCCCGGCGAGCGGCGGTAACTCACTGGCCGCGGGGCCAATGGGAGCGGCGCAGGAATCCGCCACCGGAAGGGACTATTTCGGGACTCATCACTCCTCCCTCCCCGGCCTTTTTTTTTTTTTTTTTTGCCACATCATGCGACCGAAGTGCGGCTGCGTCACTTCCGTTCCGCGCTCGTCGCCCCGGCGGGTCACGTGGAGGGGGCAGCGTGGCCGGGCAAGGTGACTCGCGGCGGGCGGGGCGGTTGCCATGGAGACGGGCGGGGCAGGCCCAGCACCGGGCCCGGGGCCTCCCGGGCAGCGCGAAGCCCCGGGAAGGGCTGGGATCAGTTTCCCCTCGCCCGAGGGCTCCCGGAGCCGCAGGTGAGGGCCCTGGCCGCCGGTTCGCCCTATTTTAGGGTGTGGGCCTGGCTCTTCCCCAGCGCCTTAATCGATAGGGGAGGTGTTCGCCTGTTTAAATCCCGATTAAAAACAAAACAAAGCAGAGAAGGGCCATAAGCACATCCCGACCTTCCCCCTCCTCTAAAATCACAGGACATAAATGAACATCCCCTCTGAAACCCCAGGGATGGTCCGAAGGACTCTTTCCATGTAACACTGTTAATAAGTACAGTAACATAATGAAACCTCACATTTCCTTCTATGTTTATTAACTTAACTCCAGCCCCCAGAACAACGTAAAACTCACTCTCTGTACGTGACTGCAGTGTTACCAGGGCTGCGAGTGTTCTAAGGCACAGGCACCCTGGGAGAACAAACCTTATTTTGCAATCTCAGACTACTTTTTCTGGTCTTCAATTTACAATTTCAAACCCCTTGACCAGCACTAACATAAGGAAAAAACCCCTCCCTTCTTACTACTAAGAAGTACTACTTACTAATTCTAAAAATAGATAAAATGAAGCATTCAGATCTGTCCAGAGATACACAGCCCCAGGCAGGAGTGGGTGCTCTAGCTCCTTATCTCAGACCTAGCCTGTGGTGGTGACAGTATTTGACTTGCAAGTGGCTGTGATATTGCAAATAATATAAATCAAAGTAAACAGCAATAATTTGTGGGCTTTTGCAAAATGCAGGCTCTAGATTTAGTCTAGAAGTGCTGACTTCCCAAAAGCAGTCTGAGCAAGAGCGTGCATTAACAAAACCCTTTTCCATCTGAAGGCAGGATGAAGGGCCCAGCAAGAGATGAATCACAAACGTGCTTTTTCCTACAAAGGCTGATCCCAGCCAGTAACTGCTCCATTCACCCACTCCCTCAGGAACAAGGAGCGTTAAATCTCTCTGCCAGTCTCTGCTCTGCACACACAGAAGAGGAGCAGGCAGCAGCAATTCTGCAGTTGGGAGCTCTGCTGCTGCAGCTCGCAGGGCATCACTGCTCCCTCCTGTGATTGCTGCTGACAGCTTCGGTGCTGCTCCAGTTAAGCCTTTTAGAGCCTGGCAAGTGGCACTGGGCCCTGCGGGGCAGCCAACGCTGCAGCCTCCCCAGCTCTGAGACATGAATCACCCTGCCTTGGGAAAGCACACACACCAGCCTCACCTTCTCATTTTTATAGCTACAATCATAGAAAAAGGGATGCTCTGCAGACCTACTGCCTTCTTTATGAAGAGTAATATTATCACATTCCTTGTAAGAGACACCCCAAGGGTTTGAAAAGCTTGTTGTGATCAGCTACAGCCTGTGCAGTGCTCCATGTTTTACACCAAATGCCAAAGTTTCCTTAGGACATCACTGAACAGAGTTACCTGAAAATCAACCAATGGTGACACACAGTGCACACAACTCGGGCATGAAAAACAACAGTAGGTTCTTCCAGTTTTTTGGAAATGGTCTTATACAAAAATGTTACTTACAGAAAGTGAAAAATGGCAGAAGAGACAAGCCCCACACTAGAGCACTAGAATATTTTAGGATTACTAAGGTGACAGTAGGGATTACCTTTTTGCAGAGAAGGAAACAAACTTTATGATGGCAAAACATCACAGCTCTTTGCTTTGTTAGATGCTTGACTCGAGGGAAAAAAAGCTCCTATTTCCTTGTGTATTCTTTCTGCACATTTGAAACATTCTTCAGCCTGAAATCCATACATTTTAAAAACACCAGCCACCAAGCTCAGACAGAGCCCTCCAGGCAGCAGGGCTGCTGACAGACTGCAGGACACAATCTGGCCAAGTGCTGGGGTGGGTTTTTTGCCAGATGGAAAACACACAGTGCTAAGTCATCCTTGACAAAAATGATGCCTTCTTAGCAAGAACGTGAAAACATTTACAAAATACTTTGCACATAGACATCTTCACCCAGAAACATCCCTGTACATGGTACAGTGCAACGCAGAGGAGGAACATTGTCTACAACAGAATGCAGGTGATAAATGTCCTTGAGAACTGAGATCCTGGTGGTTGTGCTTAGTTGTTGGCTCAGGTTAAACCACAACATGGTTCCATCATTAAAAGAGCACTTCCTATACGTTTTCCTGAGCAGTGTATGAGCATGAAGACTGTATAGCCATGATCATACAAAGAAAAATGGATAAAAAGCGGCAGTTCCACTCCTTTAAAAAACAACCTTTAAGAATATTTTATTAATAATGGTACTGGGACCACTGATACCTTTCTAAGTCCACTAAATGCCAGAGAATTGGCACCACAGTATCATGTCTTCGTCCACATTTGAGGCCACTAAATTGTTGCCAGTGACATGTAGCAACAAAATTCAGCTCAGTAACTTTTCCTTGCTGGATGCAGCAAAAGAAGATTGCGTTTGTGTGCTCTGGCACTCAAACTTACCACAAAGCAGAAGTTTCCCTCCATTCCAGTTAGTCATTTTGTATTATGCAAACACACCCAGAGCTGCACCGAGCTGCCTTTCCCCACAGCAGGAGTCGAGCAGCTGGGAGTATCACCCCACTTCTTTCACTGGCCCACTTAGGTTCTGTGCTCTTTGCTGCTTTCTCTCCAGATAACGAGCTCGGGCATCCAGTATTGATTTGTCATCATTCCTTCTCTCCATCTTCTTTGCAGAGTTGTCTGTGACTCCTCCTGGGGGGAGAAACAAGAGAATGATAGACTCTTCTGTGTCAAAACCCCCCAGCATTACCAATTCCTCCTACTTCCAAAATACTCAACCTCCCCCCAACAGAATCTCAAATGTTTTTCAAGTCCCAGTCAGTCATTTGAATGGATTCCAGAGAGGACAGACTGTACCACAGCGGGGAGGGAAAAAATAATTAAAAAAAAAAAATCATGCCTTAACTCCCATGTCAATACCTGCAGCTGGGCTCATCTCGTCCCCAGATGCCTATCTTGGGTTTTACTGTAATAGATACTATGCACCTTTTGTTCTGTGCACCCATTTCTTTTCTAAATTACACACATCAAACTCGGGTTTAGGCAGGAGAGGGACAGCACTGGGAGCAGAAAAAAAGAGGTTAGAATAAACTATCTTTATAAATTTCTGGAGGTAGGAGGAAGAGAGAAGCTAACACACAGATAACAAGAGTGGGAAAAGTCAATACTCCAGATCAGATACCATTAGAAATGCACATTCTCCCACAGAGCTGAGACCTTGAGAGTGCTTCTCCCAGAAGGAAAGAAAAACAGGAAATATTTTCCATTTAAACTAAAATTTTAAATGAAAATAATTGAAAAAAAAAAAAAAAATCATTCAAAGATTCTGAGAGCCTAAATATTGTGTGAAAGCAGCAGCTACTGCAGCCTGTTCCTGGGGCTCTGGGGCTGGGAACAAGATTCTTCAGTACGAGGAAGGAGCCTTTAATCAGCATTCACTATTGGGGTATTTGTAATTATTCTGTCTCAGAGTCAAATAATCATTTGGCTCATGCTGCAGCCTCTCCTTCCATTGAGCACTAATTAAGCCTTTGTCAGCTATTCAGCCACCTATTTTTATGAAACTCCCAGAAATACAACATCTATAAGGTCCCTATTAATCTCTAATTAATTTACAATCGCCCAATGAAGCCAAAAAGTTAAGAGGGATAAAGAGAACAAACCTCAGCTCCTTGGGCTTCAGATAAATAGATGAGGCTCCTATTATCCACTAATGCAAATATCCTTCCCAGCTAATTTATAACCAAATCCAACTCATGTTTTTATCATTTAAAGTGGTTGTTTTATACAATAATGCAGGACAGAAAGAGATGCTGCTCTAAGAGTCTACATCCTTTCTGTTGTTACAGAAACAAGAGAATCTCTACTGCTGGTGCCTGTACTATATATTAAATCAATGTTTTGGAAGGGTCAGCTCAGGAGTAGAGAGGCCCTTTGAATACTTGGCTGCTTTACGAAACCTGCTGACAGAAGAATTCCATGAATGTCAAGCAGCCAGATCAGTAGCAGGCACCAGTTTTAATTAAAAAATGACTATTTAAACATATGGCATTGAATTTGTCAGAATGAGACATTCCCCAAAATGTGACACTTGTTCTTCTGTGTTTTTTGTTTGGTGTGGGTTTTGGGGTTGGGTTTTTTTTTTCTGCTCCCTGCCCCATAGCCCTTAGGGCTTCTCTCTCTCAGGACAGTTACTATTTTGGATATCTATGGCTAGATACCCTTCACAAACTTAAATGGTCAGACCCAAAATGCTTTTATTCAACTCTCTGTTAAAGTTTTGCTCCTGTCAGCTACAGTAAACCAAAAGAAGGGGGAAGCATGACAAGAACCAGCAAAGACAGACCATTACACACTGCAGAAATAGGAAAATAAGGACTGCAGAGCTGTAGTAAGACAAGAAAACAGCTCTAGCTACATCTACCCCATATGTTAAGCACAACCAGATAGACACCTGCGAGTCTAGAGTGACATAATACACACACATGTCCTCAACAACCAAGAAAACCACACACACCACAGGTACAGCCTAGTAATGTACTCACCATACTGCCTTCTGAGGTCCTCCTTATGCTTCCACTTGGTCATTTCCTCCTCAGTCACTTCTTCCCGTGCCACGCTGCTCAGCTCATACGCATCAATTTGATGCAATCTTGGCAGCAAGTCTTTGACCCACTCGTAGCGAACAGGACACACCGTCCGGACGTAGATTTTGGATGTCACTGTGACATCATGGAAGATGATCCACTCGAGGCTTGTCTCCTGGTTATACAGCTGAAAAATTAAAAGATTGTATGAGAACTGATAATAAAAGATTTCTTATATCTCCAGAGCACCCTCCATTGGAGTATCTCCAATGGTTCAGATGCCAGAATGAGCTAAAGCTGACAGTATCTTCCAATGCCAAAGAGCTGACATTACCCTAAATTTTTAGACAGGGAAATTTCAGGTATAATGACTTGCTTAGAACTGCCCAGGAAATCCAAAGAGCCAGAGAGAAAGTTCAGTTTATGTCAATCTGTTTGTCACACTCATTTCATAAGACAAACATTTATCAAATTTGAAGAAGTGAGGCTCCCTCCCACTCTCAAAATGAACACTGCACAGTAAGTTAGCAGAAACCAAACAGAAGAGGAAGAGTTTACTGGGACCTGCCTCTTTCCTTTTATAGATCCTTTGGTACTTTATTAACAGCCCTGGGTAACTTACTGTAGATGAAGGATGGATATAGACTATGCTTCCATGTCCGTCCATTGTGCAGAATGTCCTGGCTGCAGATCTGAAAGGTTTGTGAAAACAAAGATATAATGAAACACACTTTGCTGTGATTAGACAGCAACACTAAACTAAGCACAGCAGCTTAGAAGAAAATACACAAATATATTAGCAGAGGAAGATCCTTCCAGAATTATATTGTAAAAAAAAAACATCAATGAGGAATAAAATATATCTGTCTAATTTACCACAGTAACACTGCAGATAACACAATAATAAAGTGTTTGAAATCTTTGACAGCCACGATAACCAGACATTTCTAAGCCCTTCAGTTTAATATCTAGAACTGCTCAGCACTTGCAAGTTCATTTCACAGACAGAAAAACTACTATTCCAAGGGTGTAAAGCAACTTCCCCAGGAATACAATGAGAGTCAAAAGCAGAGGACACACCAGGTTCCAGCCCTGTGTGGAAACACCACCTTCAGCTGCAACTGCTATTTTGCTATTTCTAACAATACTGAGCCTCACTGTTCTGTTTCAATACACAGCTATACCTTCAAACAACATGGATAGTATCTTCCAGTTCTCCAAACTTTATTACTTACCTCCTAGCAACATTGATAAAGTATCCTGCACATAGACATCTTCTCAGTATTTCAGTTCTGGAGCCTTCAAATGTCTCTTTAGGGAAGTCTGGCAGCTACATAAAGAAAAAAACAACATGAATCAGAGTATTTTCTAAAGTGGCTATACCCCTCCATCCTACAGATTTTAGACTCAAGGTTTCTCACCCTATGAAAACCACAAGGAAAGGAGAAAAAACATCCTTCTTGCCTGTTACCACCATTATAGCTGTTGGTTAAACAAGCCACAGCAAGGATGCTCTAATAAATATTTAAATAGAGCAGTTTCTACTAGAGAAAGGCAGCAGCCATCTGGCAAAGGCTCAGTAGTCCAGTACATGCCTTAAATTTATATAAAAATTATATTTTTTTTTACCTGTTTCAGTTTACTGATTATTTCCCGAAGCTGTTTTTCCACACTGAAAGCAGATTTCAAAGCTCTCCAATGGATCCAGTATTTCTGGCACCAAGCTGAAGGAGACTTGCTGAGAACAGAAATACTTGTATTATAAAGAAGCCCTTTGTAAGCTGCAGGCAGAAAGTTGCCTCTATTTTTTGTTATGGTCGTACAAAGAAGGCAACCTACACAGCCAGAGACTTTGTTAGTTTAAATAATAGGTGTCTTGATAGAAATTACAGATCACAATAAGGAATAACTCTGCAATTAGGTATGAATACATACATGTGCATGTACACAATATATCTAAAAAGCAGCAGCAGCTGCGAGTTATGAGCAGTGTAAAACCACTTTGGAAGGAATCATTTTATACCTTGCTTTGCACTGTTCAAAAATATTTAAAAGGGTTGCAAAGTCATTGCATCCTCCCACTTGTGAAGAAAGTTCCTGGTGTTGAAGCTCAGCCTCTTTTTGCTTCTGAGGATCACCTGAGGAAATAAGTTAGATCTCACTTTAACAAAGTCATTCTTTCTTTATCACTTATAATTCATTTTCTGTCAGCAACCCTCCAAAATGTTTGACAGTCTTGGCTCTTTATTCATGTTATTTTGGGATTTGTTTCTCCTCCACAGCTGCATTTACAGTTCCTCCTCCTTCCACTACTGCTGCACAAGAACACATAAATGCTATTAAATCTGTGATTAATCTCATCAGTCAGCATTAGAGATGAAGACTTGTAGTCTCTTAGAAAGGCTTTACATATTTCTCTCACGATCAATTCAGTTGCCAAAATGGAAAGATAAAGGAACAGTGACCTTAAACAAACAGCTCACTGGGATCAAGTGAAAGTTTTGTCCTGAGAGAAAAAAACAACTGTTGAAACCACCCCCTCATAGCACTATCTAATCTATTTGACTCAGCTTTTGTCCTAGTTCAAGAGCCATAGCAATGGAGGTCTTAAAATAAATAAGTCTAGAAAAAAAATATGATCTGTGAGTGTAGTGTGAATTCACCTTCACCACATGCTAGGAATGTACCAGGCAAAAGCAACATTTCCGAAGTGTTGTTTCAAGTTTTAAATACCCAAAGAATTTCTTCCCCAGCACAAGCCATTCCCCTTAGTTAGTAGAGAGGGACATGGCTGCAAAGGCCCATGCACTGCATTGCTGCTGGACTGAGGATGGCGTCAGAAGTCTGGGGGTATTAAAATTAACACCAATGAAGTCAGGAGGCCCCTTCATATACATACAGTACATGAGCAAGTGCCTTCAGGATGGGAGCCTCTGCCTTTGCCTGGAGGGTAACAAGCTGTGTTAGCTGAACAGCTAACAAGGGCACACTGCCAGGGGAGGATGGGAATGGGAAAGACCCCTGAGCAGAATCCAGGCTATCAGCACTGCCAGCAGGGTCTGTGGCTGCTGCACTAACGGGCACAGTTAATAGACTACAGAGATAACTGGACAAGAGCCAATGAGTGACTAGAAAGGACAAAGGTCTCTCACAAAAACTGTGCTACATATAAAGACTGTGTGTAGCACAGCTGGGGGGACAGGTCAGGGGGAGACTGGAGGGGAAAGGAGGTAGGAAGGAGGATGCGGGAGATTGAGTTTAGCACTAGTGAGAGGTGCTGGCTTGGAACCACAGCAAAATTATATTTTCCATTTAGAAAAACACTGGAAATGGAGGCAGTGACAAGTTGAGCTTCTCACAGTAACTTAAAAGTCATTGGACAGAAAAGCCAATCCAGAGGTGACTCTGTTCATTAGACCAAATTAGTCAGTCCCTGTTGTCTGTACTTAGACCAACAGCAAAACATCTGCTGTGGTGTGGTTTGGTTTTCTGGCGGGTGGGGTATTTTTTTTTATTTTCCCCCTCCTGTAACAGAGTTTTCCCCCCTTATGACCTCTCAGCAATCCACGCACTCACCTATATGCTGCTTTACAGCTCACAGCCTTGGGACATATGCAACCCAATTCCATTCTATTTTGAAGCCTCTGGAACAGCTGTTGTCCAATTCCTAGCGTGCAATGTGCCCCGACTCCAAGACCACTGAAAGTTGTAAAAGCACCCGGGCAAAGTGCCATTGTACATTTGTCCTGATCTTACTGTTCTTCCCTACAGACCTGCTACCATGTACTCTGGGAGACAAGGCACTGCACCTGAGGGATCCTTCTCATATGGCAACGTGAAGGTTATTTAAAGCATTAGTTTAAGGTAAATACTTGGGTCTTCCACCAGTGTTGGGACCAACTAAGAAGACCAGCTTGCTCCCTGGCAGGAGTAAAGGCTTGTGTGACCACTGTTCAGAACACAGAATCAGTTCCCACTTTATAACTTTGAGATACACCTATAAGATATTGTGGCCTCAAACTCTTAGCACAGAATACCACTGAAAACAAAAAACCCTGCAGAGGGAAGTTGCAGAAAAGGTCTCCATGCGAAGCAATGTTCACTGCCTAAGCACTGCCCAAGACACCCCTGTCCAAGCAGAATTCCCCACCCACCCAAGGCTGCTTTGGGATAAGGGGCCTCCTACCTGGCCGAATGAAGACATTTTCCACAGACAACATGGCTGCTATAGGAAGCAACAGATCCTCACAGTCAAGAGAAGCAGCTTTTATGAGAGCACAGGTCAGGTTGGGAGGGAGGGGAAACTGCACCAGGAATTCACCCAGTCTTGTCACGTGGCCTCTCCTTATTCCAGAAAAAAAGATTCAAATACCAGATTCACAAAACTAAGTTTAGAAGTAAATGGGAGCATGCACACACAATGTCAGCCACCATACACTGATAAAGGACATTAATAAAGCATTTCCCTCTGGACTGTTCTAACACTGGAGTCTGTCCATGCCCAGACAGGTGCTGGAGACATGCAGCAAGTGTCACTTCCAGAAGAACATTTCACCTTTCTCCAGTTTGCTTCTGCTGGCCTTATGGCAAGCAAAGCCAGCTTTGTAACTCTATCAGATGTTTAATCCTAAAGATGTGATTTTTTTTTTTCCCAAGAAGAATTCGTGGAAGCTCCGGATAAGATCTCACTTCCTGCCTCGAGTTCTTGGATGGGTCTCACAGCTAGTGCCCAAGCACCTTCGTCACAACAGTCTGGGATCTGCTGTCAGCAACCACAGCACAGAGAGTTGAGGTCATTTGACTGAGATCACTCAGGAACTCCAGGACAACGTGGAGAAGTTAATTTGTTCTCTCAAGTCCTAAACTATGTCCTAACCCTAATTTTACAGGGAGTATATTAAAGCCCAGTAGTTAACTTCCTGGCCTATGAAGGAAACATTCTACTGCTGGGGGAGGTCCTTTAGTCCACATGAACAACTCACTACCACCAGTTAAACTAGTAGATTTTAAATTCTTGTACTGACTACACCCATTTAATTTTTACCTGTCAATAGCATCACACTGGTAAAGTTCCTTGAGAGCTTCTAAAATATGCCTTTCCTCAGGGCGATCCAAATAGGGAAATCTATAGGGAAAAAAAGTTTAAAAAAAAATCTCACTGCTCAGACTCAGTATAGCTTTGTTAGTTTTAATATTTACTAAACTACTCTTGTAACCTTCCAATATGGGTTTCTGACCAAAGTGCACACAAGCACCTTCAGTGCATGTGTGTGTTACTATATATACAGCCTCAGGCTGAAAAATTCCAGTGACAAATCCCAGCAGAGCACGTGCAGAGATGAACTGGATTTTCTGCACAAGTATGATCCTAAAATGAAACAATTCCACAGAGATGAAGCTTTTGGGATATAAACATTTGTATTTGAAAGGAACTCTAGTAACTATTTAATTTTGGAGAGAAGCAGCTCGCTTTGGCAGAATCTCAAACTGAACTTGAGATCAAGATCCAATCTGGCATTAAAGCCTGAGGAGAAGAGCAGAAAAGCTCATTGTATCCAAGTGTCACAGTTGGCCAGGGACCTAATCCTGCCTCCTGCCACCAGGCTGCTGGTGCCTGTGCTGCCTCAGTGCTGAGACTCAGGAAGAAAACGATAATCCCCCCTCCATGGAGGTTACCTTATGACATCATGCACAGAAAGACACTTCAAGGTCAGGATGACAGATGTCAGGCTGGTTCTCTTGATCTCTGGCACCGTGTGGTCAGGCATGCATTGCTCCCAGAACTCTTTGCTGTACAGCCTATAGCTTTTCCCAGATGATGTCCTGCCAGCCCGGCCAGCTCGCTGCTTTGCTTCACTCCTTTCAAACCAGGAAAGCAGGGGGGGAAAAAAAAAATCCAAACTCCTGATCCCTTCTGTTATTACCCAAAGAAGCAAACTGCAATTATGATAAATAACAGCAATTGCTGTGATTGAAGATGGAAGATAGATCATACTGTGCAGCAACTGAGAAACCCAGCTATACAACAACCAGCAGAATGAAAAGGCATTTCTGTGCAAGATTTTTTTAAGCTTCTCTGAATCAGGCTGTTGTATTCAGCAAACACAAGATGACACGTGAGTTCAGACTACAGACAATGCTCTGCCAAGTCCTTCTTAATCCCTGTAATTTACAGCAAATTCTATGTCCTGAGCCACTTGCTATTTAGCAGCAAATGGCTTGAAATTATGGAGCCTCAAAGCCACCATTTCTCCCAACTTTTTTTTTTTTAAATCAATCAATAGACAGTATTGTCAGAGCAACTCCCAGAAACACCAAGCACATGACCTTTTGAAAACTTACTTTGAAATGGGAACTACCTCCAGTATGTCCAAGCCAACTCGAGGGTTATGATTTAACTGCTTCACAAATCCACTGTCTACTACATACCTGAAAAAGATTCATACTCTGTCAGAGAAGAAAACAAAAGGTCTAAGGAAACAGGCAGGTACCTGCCACGTGCCTATCAAAGCAAGAACACATTGACCCTACAAGCACTGCAAACAGGTAGTTGCATTTTGCTGGTCAGCTGCAGCCCTGCAATGGTTCAGTCCACAGGACGTAACAGATAACTCCCAGCACCCAAGGAGACTATGGCTCATTTAATGGAGCTGAGATTTGACTTCAAATTAGGGTCCAACAATATCATCTGTAAGACTACATAAAAGTATTAAGGGGGTTTTTTTAATGTATACACTATGTACACAAAAAAGGCAACAGGTAATAATTATTGGGCAGGAACAGCAGCAGAAGAAAATTAAATACATTTTTCCACATCTAGTAGAACTTTCTGAATTATTTCCTCTGTTACAGCTTTTATGAAGGATAAGAAGTGATACCTGACTCCTTCAATCGTCAGAGATGTTGCAGCAATGTTTGTGGATACCACACACTTTCTAATGCCCATGGGAGCTGGCAAAAAAATGCTCTTCTGTTGATCTAAAAATGACAGACAGTCCATCAAACAATCTGTTGTGTTACAACGCTCTGACTTCACCCCTCTAACACTGTGCTAACTTACTCAAACACCTAGTGAAAGTCATTTGAATGAAATTAGGAAGTGAATCACACAACATTCTAAAAATACAGATTTGGTATTATTTTAGCATATGCCAGAAATCAGATCATCTTCTTTATTGCTTGCATACTCAAGAAGATCTTGAGATCAAGGAAGGCCAACTCTCTTGGATGTTTCCTAACCCATAACAGAACCTTCATGAAGGATTTGAAGGGTTTTAACAATCAGAGCAAGTGAAGATGGACATGAAAAGATTCAGATAACCCTCCCCCCCCAAGTTTCCAGCAACTTTTAAGATGCAACAAAACAGCATATGCAGTTTCCATTAATTCATTTGGCTTTCCAAGGAACAAAAAAGGGAGGTGGAAATTCAACTTTCCCCTGAAGTTTTCTCACTTATTATACTTGAAAAATATAAAAGTGTCTTTGAGAAAAATTATCTTATGTATTTAAAAATATTCAAATACAATGGCCTCTGAGAAACCACCATAAAATAAACAAGCATAAATAAAGTGTCACTCTCAGTCAAGAATCTAACACCTATCATGGAGTAAGGAAGAAGCAAAACCTTTTATTTTATACAACTTTTCATTTTATTTTTTGAAGGAGGTAAAATTTTTGCTTGCTCCCTCTCTCCAGATGGTTACCAGATCTTTCCTCTCAGCAGCACTTACAGATGGAAATTGCTGCCCTGCTCTTCTGGACGCTTATCCAGCCTCGTGGCATTTTACATACTGCACCCACATTTAAACATCACCGTCAACTTCATCTGAAAATAGTGTTTGTGTTCAGGAAAGGTCAGAAGGCTTTTGAACTTTTTAAAACTAACTGTGGCATTGCTGCCAAATTCAACAGACTGACTCATTCTGATAACCTGTACTCCTCTGTATTGGGTAACACTGTACTACTACTATCTTCCCTCACACAACTACTCTCATCACCAAAAACCTACCAGCAATATCTTTTCCACATAAAATAAACTGTGAGGACCTAAATAAGACATCTGAACCTTCAGTTACACAATATCCCTTTCCTAAGCTGGAGATCTCAATCCCTTGTGAAGCCATTTCCAGTGGATATGAGTTTTAACTGGAGGCTTCTGTACAAGTAAAGAGAAGGCTGAGGTTTGATTAATTCATGACAGAAAATTGATCAGTTTATGACCACCACAAAACAACCCCTAGTGCTACAGTACTGTAACAAATAGGGTAATGTACTCCTTTTTTTCCAATTACAATAGAAATATTTGATTAGGATACTGCTTATAACAACTCCTGCAGCTAACACTTATGTGAATTGAGTTCCACGTGACATTATGTGCTCTTACCTGTTGACATTGACCCATACAGTGGTAAGATAAGCAGGCCTTCAACAGCCCGGTCGTGTACTTCGTACCGGTAATCAATAGATTCTGCTTTCTTGAAGAGTAAGTCACAAGCTCTTTCTATCTCAAATTGACCTAAAAAACATACAATAGCATTGAAGTGACCTATGTTGCTACAAGTCCACTCTCCTAGTTTGCAACACCTTTAAACAAGATCATTTTGCCAATACTACAAATTTATCATTACAAGAAGGAAGTTATATCTAGGAAAGTTAGTTCAGGAGGTGACATCCAGTGTTTGCACAGTGCCTCTCACAAAGGCTTCTCCTTCAAAGATGACTGTGTAAGTGCCTGGCTCATATAGTGACGTGTGGTTTTGCAGCTAAAGAAATTCTGCCTTCCTGAATGATCAACAAAAAACACGTAGACAATACAAATAGAGTAAATTTGGCAAAGGGAGAAAAGCTCATATGCAAAATTTTAAGTTAATTTTTTCTTTTTAATTTGATCTCATATCTAAACATGCTCTGGAAACTATCATTTCAGAGGACTCTGTGCATGAACCTGCAACCTCCCCTTCTCTCCTTGCTGCTCCAGGACAGACCAGTCACTGGAAGGATGCCCTGTTCTGCTGGCAATGCCACACTTCACCTGGAATAACCATCAGTTGTTGAAAGAAAAATTCTCACCTGTCAGGAACACCAAGATGTCTCCTTCTGGTTCATTTAAGTGGATATCCAGTGTCACTTTTACAGCCTGAAACAAACAACACACAATTCAATAACGGCTGGCATCA
>VYZX01026686.1:5379-41921 GCA_013401335.1 Brachypteracias leptosomus
TGGAATTTTTGTTCTATCAGTTTTAATTCTGAAACAGTCTTGTCTAACAGGGATGTATGCATAACTCATTACACTTTCATAGTGAAGAATGTAAGTGCTTGATTTGATGCTATTCTTCTTAACAGGTGCAGTGGCATTATGCTAAACATAACTGAAAGTGGCCTTTCTTAGTTCCTAAGAACTAAGTTCACTGCATATTAACCCCTAATACTCTTTAGTGAGTCAGTCAAATTAATTATAAATATTTTTTTTCCAATCCCAAATATTGGGATTTTGTTTTGAAGTTATACTTCCCTTGAGCGCAGTAGGATACACAAACGTAACTGCATTCAGATTCACAGAAGTGTTTGTGTAATGTATCAAATCCATTTAAAAGCAATTGTATAGAATTTAAAAAACATAGCTCTGATAGAGATATAATTATATCATATGACATCCACAACAAAGCGCTTTGAGAAAAATAACAAAAGAAGTATCTGCACAAATAAATTATTTTCATTACATTCAGATAACTTTGTACAAACACAGTGAGATTAAAGTCCCAAAAAGGAGCTTGTAGTGCATTTTAAATAAATAAAATTTCTGTGCTGTACTCCCACATAAAAGTGATTCAACTGTCACAAAATCAGGATCATACTTCACCATCAAGTTTCTGCCATTTTACTACCAGAGAATCTAACCTTGAATTATGGATATCATTTTTGTCTGTGTAAATAAGGTATTTTTTCAATTTTATCTCCAACCTAACTTTATTGTTTTAATAGTGTTATAGAGGATGTGAATACAGTTGCTAATTCTTCTTCAGTCTGTTTTCTGGCCTGAATGTACATGTGATACTGACAAAGATTAAAAATCTGGTATAAAAATCTACATTACATCAAAATAATTTTTACAAAGACATTTTTATTTATTATATTTATTGATTCTTGCTTAAGTGAAATAAATAGAACACCTCCACTACTGCCCTGTGCAATTGGAGACGAGTTCTCTTCACACACAACCACATACATCTGCCTGCTGAGCTTCTAAGTTCCCTCTTGGAAGGGTTTATTTGTTAATTGTTACTGAAACTGATGGAACAATTTCAGATAGATGGATATGACAACAGATATTAATAATTTCTAAATAACTACCAAATTATACAAGTAGGGTGACCACAAAGTCACCTCAGCAATTCAATTCAACCAGGAAATAGCGCAAAAGTACTGTAATAAGAATTACTGAATCTAATATTACTCAAGTGCAGATCCTTTTCCATCTTAATTTTTTGAATTCCTGAATATTTTAAACTCTAGGGACAGCAGTATTAAGTCTTCATCCCATGTTCTCTCTTAATATCTTTTTTAATTCTTTTATTTCATTTCATTAGTAGATGGTAATGGTTTGTACAGTTTAAGAACAGTGCTGTTTTCCCTAGTCATCGTCGTCAATAGTCTTTTTGTTAGTTGATTCAAAAAATCCAATTTTGGTGGCACCGACACCTCATACTGGAGTATAGCTTGTTTAGCTTTACAACAGCAATATCTCATAAAGTACAAGTAAATGTACTTTGTATCATAAGTAATTTTATCTTACTGTTCTTATTTCCAGGAAAGACTTGCTGAAGAAATTGAGAAACTGAGATCTGAACTTGATCAAATGAAATTGAGGGCTGGTTCTTTAATTGAGCCCACCTTGTCAAGGTAATATTCAATGACAAAAAGTTTCCTCACTTTGAGTTGAAATAAAACAGAAATGTAAATGTCAAGCCTTTACAACAGAGATATGCTCAGATCATGCATAAAAATAGTGATGTATTTCTTTAAAAATGTAACTGTTTTCCTATTAGTATAATGACAAAAATGAGTTTTAGAGCATTTTTCAAAAGGTAAAATTGTAATTTTTCTAATATTATGATAGTTCCTACCAGGTATGACAGCACATGTAAGAGAAGATATACTGATGGTTATTCAGAAAAGGACATTTATGACAACAGCATGAGCTCTGATGTATGCTTTATCCAGAACCTGAGCTCTAAAACGTGATTCAGTATCTGTGACATTTTAATGTATTTGATATTACTGTGGCACATACTCATATTTCAGGAATTCCAGTACTTCTTTTTAGAATTTATTTTCTTATCATACATATTTTTTATAAAAGAAACTTTATTAGCACTTGAAATCCTCCCGTTACTATTTTAGATTTGTCACAGTACTTGTAATACCAGAGAGTAATTACATTTCTTCATACCATTCTGTCAAAATAGCTTGTAGTAGACACTGTCATGTCTTTCAATTATATTTTTGCATTTCCTATTTATCAATAAACAGGCACAACAGTTGTAATACTTTATCTTTCACTTACTTTATTGAAATGATGTTTGAAATTTGAGACCAGTGCTTCAATCTTCCAAGTACAAGCATGTTTTAATTCAAATTAAATTCTTCTCAAGGAAAATCAAGGAATCTGTATGTTCAGAAGCAGACACAGAACTAGGGCTTATTTATTCAGGAGAGTAATGGAAGGAAAATAAACAGGATAGTATCTTCAGCAGCCAGTTCTGTTAATTATCCTGAAATCTGCTTGGTTTTTATATATTTTGTCATGTGGTTTTGTCATTTATTATGTGATACATAATAATTTATTTAAAAAAAAAGAAATTTGTATTCTTAGGCTGAAGGTCATTGGATTGTTGCTGTTGTCACTACTGTTACTCTTATGTGGTTCTTTCTATAGGCCTCACCTTGACACATCAGCAGAGCTGAGGTACTCTGTGGGCTCCCTGGTTGATAGCCAGTCTGACTATCGGTCAACTAAAGTGATAAGGCGACCTAGAAGAGGCCGTATGGGAGTACGCAGAGATGAACCAAAGGTTAATCCTCAATTTCTTCTCATATATTCCCCAATGAGATAATATATTTCAGGCTGTTAAGCTTGCAATCTGTGTTTTTCCAGAAAAAGCAAACAGACCAAACCAACCAACAAACAAAAAACAATCCACCAAACAAGAAAATCCAACTCAAATAGCAGGATTTCTTTCTATACGTGCTCAGACAGGAGTACTGTTGTACTAACATGAAGGCAGAAAATGTTGAAGTTCAGACATCAAAGTTCAAGTATGCTTGACCATTGTCAAGTTCTCTGTGTATCTTTTTATGCAAATTTTCCTGACGGTAATTTTACATACCGTTAGAAATTATATGAAAATACTTTATATCATCTGTGGTAAGATAGGAAGTATTAATGGAGAGGTCATCACTGAATAAGTATTCTTAAATGTTAGTTGCTTTCCTTTCATAGAAGTTCAGCTTTGCAGTTGTTTTCCCATGGAATAAGCCATATACATCCGAATTCCTGCTCAGGTAAAATCCCTTGGAGATCATGAGTGGAATAGGACCCAGCAGATTGGTGTTTTGAGCAGCCATCCATTTGAAAGCGACACTGAAATGTCTGACATTGATGATGACGATAGAGAAACGCTGTTCAGCTCCATGGACCTCCTGTCACCAAGCGGCCATTCTGATGCCCAGACTCTGGCCATGATGCTTCAGGAGCAGCTAGATGCAATCAATAAAGAAATAAGGTATGTAGCCTGAACCAGCTGTGATGCGCTTATGATTATAGCTTCAAGCTTCCTGTAGTGCATGAGTTCAGGTACAATTCATAGCAATTAGGAAACCACTTGTACATTTAAAGGATTGATAATGTGTCTGCTTTTCATAGGAGAGTATTGACTGTGCGAAGATAACAATGGCATCTTCATTTCCTAACCATAGAAATTTCTTTCAAAAACTGTTCCAAGTGAAGAACTGTTGACCAATTGAAGAGAAATACATTACAGAGGGCTAAAACATGGCAGATTTGACAGATCACTATTCAGAGTCCTCTTTTCAAGGTCTTTTTCACTGTTCTGCACAACTCCACTTACTCGTAATGACTAGTATTTTATTATTTTATTTCAGTGCTCTTCATTCTTTCTTCTCGTAATTGTTCCTATGTTACAGCTCATATGATCCATATTTTCTAAGACATGGGTTTGATTCTTTTATGGAGGCATAGAATGTGATTTTGCTCCAGGTTGGGTTATAGTGCTTGGAAATAGATGGTGAATTGAATGTATTTTATTTTCCGTGCAAATGTAATGGCGTGATAGAGAATCCAATGCCATATTTTAATTAAGTGATTTTTATAAATGAAACCATATTTTAGGCTTAAAGCATTCCTACATGTTTTTCAGGAAGGGTAACTTTAAAAAGAAGCGTATGAAAACCATCCTCTCATTAGTGACTGTTTCTCTGGGAGGAGATGAAGGAGATGTTACTAAATGTATTTGTGACTTTTTGATAGTGCTATAGACAAAAAGACTGTGCTTAGAAATAGAATCAAAACCAGATTACCTTTTGCCAGATCTCATTCTTTCTCTGAGCAAGGTAATTTTAAAGGGAGAACTTTACTGGCATACACTGAATTTGAATAACTTTTCTGTTCAGGGGAAAACTTTTTGTTATAGATGTATAGCTTTGCATTTTCGTTACTCCCAGATTTTTTTTTCATTCAGATAGCATTACACTGCTGTGTTCTCAAACGTGTTATTTCACCTGCCAAGAGTCAAAAAGAAATTTTGTTGTTGGGAGGGTAAATCTCCTTAGAACGGTGTATGTAAAAGAGAGGACTTTATCCATATTTCCTGTTATTACAGAGAAGTCTGTGACCAATTCAGTAAGCTATAGATGCAACAAATATATGTTTAAAAGAATACTAGCATTTTGACATTTTAACAAGTAATTATGTAATACATTAAAAGATTTTCACATGAAATTGTACCTCCAGGTGATACAGTGGAATATTATTTGTGCCATCCTGGATCAGATCCCTGTTTTACTTAGTACAGGATCTTAGATGTCAGGTACAGTTTTATCTCAAAAGGAAAGCAAGCACGCACATTGTATATAGCCATTTTTGATGAAAGTCTAGTGACAGTAGTTTTATTTCCACTACTGCCAAACTTCTACTGAAGTATAGGCTTTCATTATCATCACCATCATTATTAAAGAACCAGGTAACTCAATTCATAAGTTTTTTTAATAAGTTTCAGGAAAAAATGGTTCTATAAGGATAGTCTTATACGCTGTACTTGATTACACATTTTATTGGTTTGGGTATTTTTCTTGACAAGCATTATAAGTGTGTCTCCGTTTAAGGCTCAGGGCAACCCCCCACGGAGCAGAATTTGTTTCACCCCTCCTCCCCCCTCCCCTCTTCCCTCCCAGGGGAGGAAGAAAGGCCTCACACAAAGTTGGAAATCAAGATTACAACTTTTAACAGGGAGTAACAAAAGTGATATCAAAGGAAGGGAAATATACAGAGGTATCAAGGGAAGGTATATATACAAATATATACAACACCGATCCTCGGATATTGCTGGATTCCTCCCGAGCCACATGGAGTTGTAGCAGCCACAGAGAGGTGCAGACCCAGCAGCAACTCCAGCGAGGAGGAGGGCGAGCGGAACTTCCTGTGTCCTTTTATAGAGTGTGTCAGGAAGGGGAGTGGAATAGCCGCTCCACCTGTCCCTCCCCTTCCCCAAACCTTGAACCACAACAAAGTGATTATCAAATGATTCAAGAAATCAAAAGGGATTAAAAATGTATTTTGCCTTAGATTTGTTTTGTTATACAAGATGATTCAGAATTTAGATTGCTAAAGTAAAAAAGACTTATAATTCCTTCCAAAATATTACTTTCTTTTGAGTTCCTGTCATGCCTCATTTCAGAAAGAACTGTAAGCATTTTATAGAAATTTTGAAATGGATGTTAAGGAGGAAGATTTATCACAGCATACGACTGTGTAGGTTTCTATTTTCAATATATTATTGTTTCATTCCTTATACTTGCTTCATTTCACTCAGAAAAGCCTGGTTCACAGTTTCAGCCTCTGCAAACTTAATGTTCTCTCATTTAACCTTGAGCCTTCATGCTTTTTCCTCCACTTCACAAAAAAAGAACTCCTTTTAACACAAGTTTGTAGGCAAAGAACTTCTAAGCACATGTTTTATTTCAAACATATTTTACCATTCTAGGTGCAATCATAATTAAAACTAGAACTAAAGCCAGTGGAAGCATCCTATTCAGGCTATATATGCTTAAGAAACATATCTGTTGCCAAGAAGAGAGCTATTTTAATGAAATTCACTTAAAAATGTAATGCTTTAGGAACAACTGTTATTTTTTCATCAATCTGTAGGAATAAAATGGGCAAATTGTTCTGCATGTTCTCTTCTTTTATTAATATGGATTATCTTAGCAATACCCTTCTTAAGGGCCCCATTTCATTTGACTTTAAATTTGTGTTTGTGCTTTAGCAATAGAAAATCAGATGAAGGCAACTTAAGATTGGAATTAGTTTCCTATGCTAAATTGGATTGTTAACCCCCCTCCCCTATACTGCCTTCTTTACAAAGGAATCAGTCTCTCTGAAATGTCATACATCGAGTCTTGTTGTTGGGCAGATTCTTCAAACAGTTTTTGAGGATGAAGGAATTAAGAATAATAATTTTATAGTTCTGGTGATTAAAAAGTACCATTTTCAATATTATTTTGGAATTGATCTATGATATTCATCTTTGTTTTCTTTGACTTTCAAATCTCAGTTCAAAAGAAATATTTTTTTTAGTTTGATGCTTGGGGTTTGGAGAGACAAATACAACTGTGTTCTTCTTTTATTTGATAAGATTAATCCAAGAAGAGAAAGAGTCGACAGAACTGCGTGCCGAAGAGATAGAGAACAGAGTGGCCAGCGTGAGCCTGGAAGGCTTAAATCTAGCAAGAGTCCACCAAGGTACATCCATTACTGGCTCGGTGACAGCATCATCACTTGCAAGCTCATCTCCTCCCAGCGGACACTCAACTCCTAAACTTACCCCTCGCAGTCCAGCCAGGGAGATGGACAGAATGGGGGTTATGACACTGGTAAGAAATTTTGTGATGCCAATTTTAGGTGTGATATCTCTAGTTTTAAATACTTCATCTTTTCACTGTATGAATGGCTCATCTCTCTAGTTCTTTATTCACCTCTTCATCATACATACTGATAGCAAATTCCCTATAGTTTGAGTGGGTTTGGGTTTTGTTATTGTATTTTTGAGCATTGCATGATTCACCAGAGACATAGTGATCCTCAGATCAAGGGTCCCCAGTGCACAGACAGTGTGGGATCACTGATCACTGGAATTACTGTAATCAATTTATATGTAAAAAATGTTTACTAATAAAAAGCTCTGAAGTGATATAGTTATTACACAGTAGTCTTTGGGACTATTGCTGAGTTTAAACCTCCAGAAAATGTCTAAAAGACATTAAAACCTTTTACAACTTCATATATATGATCATTTGGATTTACATATATATTTAGTATACTCTTTATACCTGAAGCATTTTGTATGTATTCTTCAAGACAATATATCAAAAATAAATAAGTGCTTTGTTTTTCAATAATTCATTTAACTGATATTTCAACATTAAAAGCAGCACACAGATAGACACCAAGCCATCAAATTATTCAGAGAAATATTTCTAACACTGTACCCTTGAGGACATATTCTGAAATATCCAGGTTTTTTTGAAAAGGGATTTGCAAAAAAAATAACTTTGGTCTTAAACAAAAAGAAACAGTGCAACAGTCAAGTAAGCAAAGGTAACATGTGTCAACGTGTTCAAGATGTAACAACTCTGACATTGATGAGAGTGCAGATGCAGGGGTTCGGGATTCAGTGTGGGTTACAAGCCAGTTTGGAGCCTCGGTGATTTCATCCTTTAGGCACTAGGAGAGAATCAAAGCAGCCCACTCTGCTGATTTCTACATACGGGGAGGAGAATAGCATGTGTAACCTCATTTTTTATTTGCTGTTTTTCTGACAATTGTTATGTCACCAATGTCCCATTGTGGTCATTTCCTGAGAAGCAGCAGCACTGGTTCCCTGTGGAGGCTCTCAGCAGAAGGGAAATGAGCCTTGATCTCAATCAGAAAGCAGAAATTAACTCCCCTAGCTGAGAATATTGCTAAGAACAACTGGGAGTGGAGCCTGATTGTTCATTCTGCTCAGCTGGGAGTAGAGACCCATCATCTACCATCATCTAGCTGAGTACTCCCTTTTCCTGGGAACTGACAACTACTTGTATCCACCTCTACCTCTCCCAATATAAGATGGGGTTTGCTGCTTTCTTGGTGACTAAAGACAGCAGAGAGGATGTGAGGGCTGGCAGTTGTGGCTGACTGAAGCACTGATTCTTTGCTGCCCCAATTTCTAACTGCTGAAGAGCAGGAATGAAAACGCTGTTAGTGCAGACTGTTGTAGAGGAGGTGGGCGTGCAGGCTGCTGTGGTGCCACCCACTTCACCAAAGCAGCACCTTTCCACATATGCAGTTTGGGTCCATTTCACCAGCCATTTGAACTAAGCAACCTAGCTACAGATAAATGGCAATGGTTAAATTGACCTTCCAGCAGATACCTGCACTGCCTGGTTGCCTTGATTTCGACACAGTAGCTTTGAGTCAGTAGGTTCATCAGATTCAAATACAAAATGACAGCATAGCCTCTGCACTTCAGGTTGCCATGGCCTCACTGGCATCCAGCTCTAGCTGTACTGAAGCTCAGATGGATATGTCTGTATGAGTTGCAGTTGAAATCTTGACATATCATAAGCTGTAGAAGCAGAATCCCACTGCATGTTCAGCAGCACAACCAACAACTTTGCTCACCCCCATCAACCGTTTCAGGACAATTCTGCCCTACAGTTTCAGCAGCAGTTCAGTGTTGAATATCTCCTCCTTACTGGCTGGGGGCAGCCACAACAGGCTATCAGACATCCTCTAAGTGGAAACTGATTTAGGAGAAGTTCTGTAGAGGTCTGGTCTCTAGAGCCTAGATTGGCAAATGATCCTGTAGGGATTGACTGGAGAAGCAGTACTGCATTGAGTTTCCATAGCCCGGGTCCATGCAGTAAATAAATACTGCAGAGTATCTTCAGCTTTCCTTGTTGAAGAAAACATCTACCAAAAAAAAAAATAAAATAGAAGAGAGGGTTGAACAAGACACATTCTAGAGGCCTTCTACTGGCAAATAATGCTGCGGTGCAGAAGATGGATGAGTTTGTATCCTTTGGCTGAAAATGCCAGTCATTTTGATATGGGATAACTGGAGAGAAAGACCCCTTTTTCAGGCATGTTATTTTTGTGATGGTATTTTGTGTTTATACTTGGTGAGACACCAATAAATTTATAACATTAGATAAAAGTTAAAAAAAAAACAAACCAACAACCAAAAACCACCAAAACTCTGCATTGGGTGTAGTGGAAGGATTTATATGAAAACGTCAAAAATAAAAAGTGCTACTATAAGCTTGCCATGCCCTATTCTTTGCTGGGCTTATAAAAATGTAGGAGATCGTAACTTTAGAAAAAATAACTGCTTTCCCAGAAAGGCATATTTGTCAGAGATTATCTTATGTTGTGACACCAAGTGTATATTTAGTATATAATATGGGTAGTCGTAAATTAATGAAATCTCTGCTTCCCACTTCTGAATGTGAGAAGAGCGAACGTGTTGCATTTTGTTAGACTCAAATAAGATTTATTAATCATTCTTTTTTTGTTGTTGCTGTTTTTGTTACCAAACTAAGCCAAGCGACCTAAGGAAACATCGGAGAAAGGTACGATACTGGAGTTTTTTATGTTTGGGAGAGCACATTTATCCTATTCCTCTGCCAGCCATTGAAGCCCCTCCACTCCTTTTCATTCTATTCCTTAACATAATCATTTTAATCCTACCTGGAAAGGCTTGCAGAGGTCACAGCTAAGCTACAGAATCAAGGACCACCAGTGATACCTTGGAGTAGTAGCCTCTACAGCACAAACTTAAAGGAATACAGTTTAAAAAAAAACATGTGGACACAAAAAAATTGCTTTCAAATATATTTTTGCCATTCTTCTTGCTGGAGGAACCAGACTCAGATTACTGGAAATCTTCTGGAGCAATATAAAATTGTTTACAGAATTGGCACTGAGTATAGGATTTATTATTACATGAGAGGAAATGGATAAGGGAAGATAAGATTTTTAAGATAAATCATTATATTATGTGACAAAATTTTGTTGTTCATGCTTATTTTCAAGCATTCTGACCATTCTATTAACAAGCTATGGAGAAGGTAGTCCTGTTTATGTCTGTATTTACCTTCTCCTTTACATCCGGGAGAAACTTTGCTTATTTGAATAATCCTGTTTAATGCAAAAGACTTGCATGTCTAAGGTTATTTTCTTGTTTAGACATTTACTGAATCAACCTGGTTGGCATAAAAGGAATTAATTTCTTCTCGAAGTCTGATCTCTTTTTAAATTTTAAACCACCATATTTAAGCAATAGCCTCTATCAAAAATAAGAATCCTTACAATTTGCTCAAAAATTGCACTTGAAACCACACATGCTTCAGTTCACTTGACAAATTTGTGTAGCATATGTTGAAACTTTCTTGAAAAGCTAATCTGCTCTCAATGGAGTCTCTCTTCCCCAGATTGCAGTAGTTGAAGAAGATGGGCGTGAAGATAAAGCCACAATCAAATGTGAAACTTCTCCTCCTCCAACACCCAGAGCTATCAGAATGACTCATACCCTTCCTTCTTCATACCACAATGATGCCAGGAGGTAAGTTGAATTGGTAATTCACAGTTTCAACACGTATTATTCTTTTCAAATCATATTGTTGTTTAACTATTCCCAAATTGCCTGATTTCTTCCTGTCTCTTGGCAATTGCTTCCCCTCCCTTGAGAGAGAAAGCCTTACCCTTTGTCTCTTTCATGACCCTGAAGATGTTTGTCAGTGTTAAAATATATGGTGGATATTTTTGTTTTGAGGTGCAATTTTGATCACTACTAGAAGTAGTGATACTGCAAATCCTAGAAAGACAAACAGCAGGCTGATTCCTGTATTTTTCATCAATTGTTCTTAGCAAATTGAAAATATTTGTTTTCACCCTTTTTTTAAAAAAAAGATCCACTCAGCCTGATGGAGAAAATGTGATCTTGTGTTGCTCTACATGTTGCTAAATCGTTTTAAAAAGAGTATGTGATTGTTTCACTTGTTGGGAGATTACTAAAGAATAACCAATTAATTTGTTTGCAAAGCTGCTCAGAACAGAGTAAAGAATTACCTGCAAATATTGACATGTTATGTATTCCGTTTCTTTATTATCATTTTGTAGTAGTTTGCCTGCTTCATTGGAACCAGAAAGCATTGGTCTTGGCAGTGTCAGTAGCAGCCAGGACTCCCTGCACAAAGCTCCCAAGAAGAAAGGAATCAAGTCTTCAATAGGACGTTTGTTTGGTAAAAAAGAGAAGGCTCGACTTGGACAGCTCAGTAAGGAATTAGTGGTAACAAGCCAAGGCCACCATTTCACAGTCATTTCTCCATTTTTAATTTTGCTTCCTTTCAGTTTCCCATTTGCTTCTTTTTCTCTTTTGACTGGCAGAACTTTCCCATTAAACTTCATTGCTATCAGCAATTATATTTGTCAGGAATTTGCTATGACTGTAACACAAATGAAAGGAGACTTGTGGCACAAATTACTGGAGTCATCCTCTTCATGGAGCTTACTGCTTCAATAGGCTCTTGAATTAGGGTGAAAGGGCTAATAGTGTATTCTCAAATAACCAATATAAAGAAGAGGTGAGAATAGTAGTAAGGAATAAATCACTGTATGGGTCATAACTATGTGACAAGGAAGGTCCTTGCAAGTAACTGTAGTTGCTTTTCGGGTTTCATTGTGTCAACAAGTATCTGCTAGTGCCAATCACTGAATGTCCTCACCATACTCATTCAATTAGTTCTACTGCTCACAGCAATGCTTTGTTTTCTTCCTACTTCTTCTGCCCTTTTCCCTTGCCAAGACCTTAGTCTAATTCATTCTTGGTATTCCTGGTATTTCTCTGTAATATTCCACAAGATATGTCTATAACACATGCAAAAAAAAAAAAAAACAAACAAAAAAAACCCCACAACCAAAAAACAATCATTAAGTCATTACATAACTTTATTTAGCAACCTTAGGTAGCATAAACAATAGAATGTGAAGTGACAGCCTTCAGCAAAGGTTCATAGTCTGCATGCCTGCATGGGCAAATATATCCTTAGCTGTGGTCTATATTGCTAGATTAAGATTAGTATGTATACACGTGCCAACACAAGCATCAAATTGGAAGGAATGTGTCAATAAAACAGGAATTCTAGCTTTTTCCTGTCACGAAGATGTCACATAGTACAATTTTGTGAGACACTAAATTTTTACTGCCATGGTGACAAGACCTGTAAAAGAAATTTTAAGGGTTTGCAGTGACTGCAAATACTTAAGCAACATATAAACATGAAAATAAAAAACAAAATTAGTATTAAAGTGTCCTTGTCACAACTAACAAACACATCACTAAAAGTGTACAGAATAAAATAAGGTATTATGGTCAAAGTATCAGAGTAAAATCAAATAACTGAGGATTCTCCATTTATACTCCAGCCTTTCTCCTCTCTGCCTGTGAGAACCTTGTGTTCTTGGAAAAAAACCCTAATTTGTAATCACTTTCCAAATTCCCTTTTTTCTTACTATGGGAAGAATAAAACTGATTTATTCAATCTTTTTCATATTTTAATGTATTTCAGAATCTATTAAGTGAGTCTCTCAAATACACCTACATGTCCTAGTCTGCACTGATGGAGAATTTTGTAACTTTAGACTGCATTATTACTTCACATTTACATTCCATAAAACCAATTTTATTGATACTGATGAATTATGCATAATAATCCATGATTTGAAAGTAACTCAGGAACATAGAGGGCAAAGATGTAATAAATGTGTTGATCTTCCCTACAGTTCCCTGCAATGTGGAACAAAAAGAAAATAACAACTTTAAAGGCTATCTCAGGAGTGATATAATGTGTCAGTAGATTAATTTCTTAATAATACCCACAATGATTAATAAGACATGTGTATAATTTGATAAAACCTATTTGTAATTCCCAACAGTACCTCATGAAATTGCAAAAAAGATATTTGTGAAGATTTGCAATTAAATGAAATTGTTGTAGCTTCCATCTTTTAGCTCAACAGCAAAGATTTCAGTATAATGAACATTTTAATTAAGCAAACTAGATTTACAAGCATGTATAAAATTACCAGTAGGACTCTTAAGTGACCAGTAAGTTGGAGGAAAATATTTTTAGAAATTGAAATGACATTGATCACCTGAATTATAGAGTAATTTTTCTCATCTTAATTTTGAAGGTACCAAGAGAAAAACAAATACTGAGTGGCAGTTGCCATTCAATGGCAGTACTTAAAACAAAATCTTAAAAATAGCCATCATGGTAGTACTAGGATAAATTCCATGACAGATATGTTATCTGTGCAGCTACATAATTAATAGTACTATTTATAGTAAGATACTATATAATAGAAATTTAGATAGTAAGTCCTATCATTACTGCACTGCAGTATATTATATGGCTTTCATAACCCAAATGTATAATGCAAAGTCAATATAGAATAAGATCATTTAATTCCTTGCTTAAATCAAGCATTTTTATGTTGATATAGATACATACTTCTTACATTTTTTAATATGGAAAATACCTTTTCTTCAATAGCGCATCAACCACTAAAAAGGTAATGTAATGTTGAGCCTCAGAAATGTTAATTTGTTTTCTTAGATACATATTTGCACATGCATACACTTAAAGGAGCACTTTTAAAAGTTTGTGTCAGTGATGAGGATATTAGGGATCCCATCGATATTATGCATTACAAGTAAATGTAATACATCCGTAACTAATTATGTAATATCTCTAAAAATACATGTAATATATAGTCATATATAAGGAGCAATATTGGAACTTTCAGGGTTTTATCACTAACTTCGGCAGGCTACTACCCAAAAGATTTCCTTGCTCTACATTCACTGCAAAACTCTGAAATTACTAGTATTCAACTGCTAAATTTCCCAGAGTTTCATTATTTTATAATTTACTACTTTTAGCATCTCTGCTAAGCCATTTAAGTCATTGTTCAAAGGCAAATTCTTGTCTTAGGAGATCTTTCTTAGAATCAAGATTCAAGATTTCTAGATTCTTCAAGTTTTCATTATTAGAGAAGTGAAAAGGAATGGTACAGGGAGCATGAGTGCCTTTAATTGTTTTTTTTATTTATTTGATTTCAGACTCCTCCAGTCTCCTCTCACTTGAGGAATACCACTCTAGATATTTCCATACTCTTCCCATATTACATTTTAAATATTCTTGTCCCTAAAACAAACACATTGCAGGGATTTTTAGCCCTGCCCAGACAAGCTAATCTGTATGGTGTACACCAAGTCAGCTTGTTAGGATACATTTGTTGTGGCCATCTGTATGCCTAAGATACTGACAGGCACAATCACCACATTCAGTACGATGTATCCTGGGTTGTTCAAAGGGCCAGATATGTTTGTCTTGTGGTGAAGTCCATTATGCCAAGAATGCTTTCCAATCTGTGATAACCCCTCATTGGACTGCACTCATATCATCTCTATCTAATGTACTGCAAGCTGCTCTCTCAGAAAGGTGTGATATATCGATGCAGCAGTTTGCTAAACTAAAAACTTACTCCAGAGTCAGCAAGCAACATTTGATGAGATGCTCTGTAAAACTGTGAAAGGCAGATGAAGTAAAGCAAAGTATATGCTCGAGTTTTCTGCATTTCAGATTGGAGGCATCATTCTTATCATGACACTTGCAGAAGTAGTGTCCTCTTTAATGAAAAAGATATTCTGTCTAGACAAGCAGGAGTGTTAAATCTACACCCGCTTTGAAACAGCGACTTAAAACCAGGCTTTTCTAAGTTAATGTCATAAACATGATACAATAGTAGGTTCTGTTCTCACTTGATTGAGGTGCATGTAAATGTGACTTGTAAAAGGCCGTGATGCTATTTCACTATATTAACATTTACACATTATTTTATGGTTAAAATAAATGAATTGGAATAGAAATATTTTAATTTATACTGTGTTTTTTTAATTACGTCGGTGTCCACTTTACAATTGTTCACTATCCATTACCTAAGAAATAAGAAGTTGCTATTGTCAAATGGAGTTAAGCACCAACATTTACCTTAGTGTGTATTTCTTCTTGTGCCAGTTATGCACCTTCTGAATAGCAGCACAGGAGGAAAGCAGCCTTCGAAAGTGCTGCAGCCCCTCTGTC
Organism: Brachypteracias leptosomus; assembly: GCA_013401335.1. Classification (NCBI taxonomy): domain Eukaryota; kingdom Metazoa; phylum Chordata; class Aves; order Coraciiformes; family Brachypteraciidae; genus Brachypteracias; species Brachypteracias leptosomus. The sequence continues at coordinate 20,646 of VYZX01026686.1, forward strand.
AGCACGCAAACATGTGCAAAGGAGAGGACAGCATGAAGCCAGAGCCAGGACACAGTCCTGACAGCTCCATGAGTGGGTCCCTTCTTGCTTGAATCCAAGTAGCGAGCAGGTCCCTTCTTCCTTGAATCCAAACTTCTGCACTAGAAAAGTCACGTTAGTGGACATATTGTATGATCAGCATGGATCATACAATACCAGTCGTGTCCTTACTTCATAATATTATTTTATTTTGGTCCAGGTGTCCTTGCTTACTGCAAGCTTCCCTTGCCACTCTATGCAAATTATTCAAGTTCCCATGACTTTGACAGAAATTACACCTCCAGGGAGACCTAGGAGGCTTTTTACTTCTCTGGAATATTCTTTGTGTGATCTCTGGCTTGGGAGTTTGCAGGGATAATGACATCAAAGACTTTAAGACTCTCTGTGAAAGCAAAATGAAAACTTCAGTATTATGACATTAAGTGAGGCTGTATTGTGTCAGTAATAGTGAGTTTGTGAGAAGGTACTTTCATTTGTACATGTCCCGACTAAGATTAAAAAATGATGAAGACATTGCTTACTTAGGACCATGAGCCTGAGCCTTAGGAGGCAAAGAAAAACAGGCAAAGGAGATCAGTTTTCATACATTTCTGCTGAACATAAGAGGAAACAATTTTTCCCTCTACTTCTACTCTTTTCCATGTAGTAAATGCTTACCAGAATTTATTTCTGTAGATGATAGATGTTCTTCATGAACACCAGGTGTCATGGCTTAAGGAAACAAACATAGATGACAGTGGTGGGTAGGAGTCATATTGAAGGGTTGAGGAGGAGGACAACTGGGTAAGAGCTATGGGAATATATGGTGGGATTTGTTTTGTTTTCCAGGAGGTTACATGGAAACAGAGGCAGCAGCTCAGGAATCTCTGGGATTAGGCAAACTTGGAACCCAAGCAGAAAAGGACCGTAGACTAAAGAAAAAGTGAGTGTCTTTTTGTTGTGACTTTTATTGGCTCAAAATTGATTCAAATGTCAGTTTTTGTGTTGGTTTTATACAGACATGTAACAAGAAGTAAGATCATCTACTATGGCAATTTACCACTTAGCATGTTTTTTTCCAGCGTAAAAGTTTTTAAAGCAGGGAAAATATTTAGAGTCTGTGAATTGTACAGTAGTGTTTCTTTTGTGAAAGAACATAGGTTTATGATAATGTTAAATAGAAAATTAATTCTGTGCCATTCGCCTTTCATGCAGTTCTTAAACTAGGCAGGTATTTAATGACTCACTACTTAGATTTATTTTTTTCAGAAGGGAAAAAAAGATTTTTTTCTTGTGTTATCTATTGAACACATTATTATTTCTGTCTATTGAAGTCAAAGGCTCCCCATAAACCCCAGCAGCTTCACTTTCTTTTTGCCTGTCAGCAAATGGCAATCTAGCTTTTTGTTTGCATAAATTATACAATAATTTAATGCTATCTTTGCACCTCCTTGTAAATCCAGTACACTGACTCATAGCAGCTGCCAAGAGCTAAGGAGAACTATTAAAATAAAGCTACAAACACAAAAGAAACCTCTTGGCAGCATCACAGTCCCAGTGTAATTAGAGGGTGTCAGAGAAAAAAGATGGTACTTAAAAATGACTTCACAAATTAATTCTGTAAACAATCAGGTTTATTTTTCATCCATAACCACTGATTTTAGTGCTATTATTTGGATTCAGAACATTTGTAGGGTTTTCAGCTTTCTTTCAGTCTTTTAATATTCCTTTGCAAAGTTTCAAGAGATTGCAATTCTAATCCAAAGAATGTAGTGGTAATGTTTCAACTCCTTTTTAAATTTATGTGTGGAATATTTTTAATCACTACTTTCGTATAAAACTCCTGATGAAATATAACTTTAAATGTACACATCCATTTAATGGAGAAATGTAAGCGTTTCATTTAAATCAGCCTCAATTTAGCAATTAAAGATAGAAAACCAATCATTGTGCAAGATGAGAGAGAAAAAATGTTTTAAATTCAATTAAGAAGCTCACAATAACATTCACAGGGACATTGCAGTTGATGAATCTTGTCGCCATGTTTCTTATCTATACATTTTTATCAGTCATTTAGAAATATATGGATACAAAGAGTATATTACTATGTTTTTTTTACTAAATCTAGAAAGTATCTTTAAGACCCTAATTACCAATCATAAAGAATATAGCTGAATTTTCATCAGCCTATTTTTTGTGGTCCCTATTTGTCTTCCAGCCCTGAGGACTGAAGGTACCACAGTGTTGAAATCACTTTGAAAGGACAAACGTGTTCACTTTGTTCACTTTCTCATATGTTAGTTCCTTAAACTGGATAAAATGACATAGAACTGGACACATCCTACTGCATACATGACATGACTACTTCATATGTGACAGTGGCTACCAAGTTTTGGGGCTGGACAGAGTAGGTGTACTGGTAATCTGTTACTAGACTTCTGTCTAAACTCACACAATTAGACTTTTCCGTGCTTTCTGCTTTTCAAGTCTTTCCTTTTTTTCTCCTGTGTCTGTTTGTCCTTGGTTCTTTATGGATTAGATATAATCAAAATGTTCTCTGGTGGAAGGAAAGGAATCTTTCCTTTGTGGGTATGACTATTCATCTAGTCTGAACTGTATATTATTTATCCTAAGTATACTTTATAAACCTGTGTCATGAAGATTTTTAATTTTTTCCTCATTCCTTTAGAGTTGTCTGTCCTCATAGCTTCTCACTTTGGAATCCTTACAACTGCTTTTAAGATTCCTCTTAAATTACTATCAGAGAAAGGTTAATACACATTATTAGTTAATATATATTATATAGTTGTAGAGACATTGTAATATGGGAATAATGTAGCATTTTTTGTTAGAGATAATTCAGTAGAATCTCATGTATATGATAGTCAGTAGGGGGCTAAGCTAACAATAGGGTGTAATAGAATTAACTTTTCTTTGTAAAAAATGCAGTCAGGTATTTGCATGTCTTACCTTGGAATGTGTTACATTGAAACAAACCAGAAAGTCATTTAAATGAAAAAATTGTCTCAGAAGGCTAGATTCCTTTTTGCCAACACTTAGCAATGTATAGCTCTCTCTGGAAGCAGAGCCTTCAAATACAAGCTGCAAGATTACTGATCTGGGTAGTGCAAATAAGAATACGATGCTGTGTGACAGTAATATGGATGATGTCTTTATAAGAGGTATTAGGAAAAGTTTGAGAATCATTTGCTATCTCATGTTGTATCAGTAAGCCCAAGCATTTGGTTCCTCTTTACTGCTAAACAGGCCCTATCAACTCTGCAGAGCCAGCGAGCCCACTCTCTGGAAAGCAGAGCACTTCACCTTGTAAGGATTTCTATGGCTAGTCTAGATTAGGACATAAAGCCTCAAGAGAACCAGGCCCACCAAAGGACAGTCTGCATCAGGGAAGCCCTCCATTGTATTTTGTTATGTTTCGGGTCTGGGAGAGCTTTCTTTGTGCTGACTTCGTAACTTCCTTAGGAAAACAAACCAAAACAGTGATCCCAGAACCAATCCCCTTTTCTATAAAAGAGGAATGATACCACTTACTGAACTTGTGTTTCTCTCTTACACACGTAAGTCAAGTGAAATGTCTTTCAGCTGTGTTAACAGCTCAGTGAACTTCTCTTTCAGTTCAATGGTAATTCTGGTGCAGGAAAGCAGATTCTCCCCTTGACATGAAACCAGAGGTCTGATTCATCACTGTGGTCAAAATATTGTCACAGTACCCATTAACCTCACCAGAGTTTGCAGTTAGCTTGGAGTTACTAAATTAAAATTGGATAGAAATTATTAGAAAAGGATGAATTCCTGTTAAAATGTTATCCATGGTATTTCATCCAGTTGAATTAATCTCTTAAGTGAAAAATACCTTAAACGTTCTAATTTTGCATTTTTTAGTGTATTAAACTAATCAGTAATTCAGCAAGGATGCCCCTACCCCAGGGATGAAAAAGCATGGTGCTTCAAATTGTCAGCTGCAGCAACCAGTTACGTAGTAACAGTCCACCAGATGTCCTGGCCACCCACTTCCCGAGTAGCAAGCACCTGCTCTGGCCTCGTGGAGTTACAAACACACTGCAGTGTGTTATACTGTTTTAGTGCAGTTTACATGCATAGAATAGATTACTGAATAATACATTTCACTCTGAAAAGTTTCATGAGAGAATATGATAATTCTGGAGACCAGTTCTCTCTCTGGTGATTATAATGCCATTAACCTACATTTCCAAGTTTTCTTGCTTGGAAGGTGCGATTTAGATGTGACATTTCTTTTGGGTTCAACTGACTACTTAGGCATCACTAAAATATAATTAACAGTTTGTCTCAATGATATGCCAGACATTTATAAACCTCAAACAAGATTCTCTATTCATCCAACATTTGGTTATTACGGTAGATTTATTAGGAACAAGTTTTTCTCCTAAGACGTCAAAGAGAAATTAAGGAAGCTGTGTAGAATTTTTTTAATTAGATTCAATGTTTTCCTAAAATCATCTGTAAAGATGAACTTAAGTTGCCTGAATCATCCATAGATGTTTACTCTCAAACATTAAATATACGAGAGCTTTATAAGCCCTACTATTTGTAAATTTAACATGCAGTCCCAGAAAACAAAAAAATGAATGGCAGGGCTCTTTAGAACATCTAGGGTGTTATTCCATTATCTGGTGGAAATAGGTGATACTGGGGTTTGATAAAGAACAGCGCACTGCATTTTTATTATTTAAACTAGCCTTTATATTCCACTTCATTTGTTCTATACAAAACCTGTTAATATTTTGTATATAATGTTTTCTGCCTTTTGTCTGACTCTCAGAGCATGTTTGCCTAATGAATAACTTCTTCAAGAAAACTCAGAATTTATGACTAAACGCATTAATGGCACTGATACCCTCTATGTCACCATTATATTTGAGTCCCCTAATGGTTCAAATAATTTGTACTCATCTAAATCATAAATGTTATTTGGTTAAGATATACTTTCCAGAAGGCTGAAATAAAGAATGGAGCTTTTCTTTTAGTACTTTTCTTCCTAGTGGGTAATCAATCTCCCTGTGAAAAATGGTTACCTAATTTCCAGTTCTGAATTTTGTAGGTACTTTTCCTCAGTGACAGCTGTTCATAAGATCATTCTTTGCCAGTGTTTTTGCACCAAATAGTACGACAGTGCACAATAACATTTAAGTGCTATGTAGTCCTAGGTTGCCCCACAGAGGTGGATTTGATCTTGTGCATGCTGCTAGAACAGTGAGATTCGCCTATGCCAGCACTTCCTCAGCAATCCCAAACAGAAATTACATCCATGAAAAAAACTTGCATGCATGCAAGTTGGCTAACCTGGATCACAGTGAGTGCATTCCAGTCCAGAAGCTGATGAATTGCCCAATTTATTAACATGTGTGTTCAGATAACAATCATTGCTTACTTATCTGGCAGTGTTAAGATGAGTCAAGAGCAGAGCTTTAGCTTCACTTTTTTCTTCAATTTTGTTTAATTTGGCTTTGGCCAAGGATCTATTCATTCCAGATTTCCAAAACAAGATTAAGATGTGAAGCTTATATTTTTCCAAAGAAAATCAAAGTAAATAATTATTTTCTGTGAACCTGTTTTGGGGAAATTTGCTCCATAGGTGAAAATTTTTATTGGCCAGGTATAGCATTCTCCCTTCAAGTGGATTGCAGAAAAGCCTTGATGTGCCAGGACACATACATATGCTTACATACGTGAATAAAGGCTTGTAAAATCAAGACCTAAGTAATTCTCATATGTAAAATTATCATCTAAAAAGAAATTCTTATTATTTGTAGCCTTATAATTAACCTTGCAGAGAAAATTGCAATGCTGTTAAGTCTCAGCTGACTACAGTGATGTACATATTAAATAGCAGTAACTTCCATATGAACAAAAGTGCATGTTGTATTAATTGATCCTTCTTCCCCTCCACCTAGAAAAAAAGAGAATGATAAATGTTGATAAGTTCCTCAGGTAAATTTGACAAATTTCTAATAATGTTTCAGTCCTTTTGTTTTCATTTGTATATATCCTTCAAAAATTGGGAGATGATAGAGAGAAGTCATAGGCTTCATGTTGTGGGAATCCACATTTAAATAAAATCAGTAAAAGAAAACAGAATACTGGGACTTTCATTTTCTAGACAGCTCTAAGTTTTAGATCCCTGTCAACAGACTACTTAAAAATATGTCTAGGTAGATCTTTTTGTGGAATAAGAGTTTGAAATGCTGTAGTTATAATTTAGTTGCTTTTGAATCTGCACAAAGCCCCCTTAATTAGGTTTCATGTGTGCAACTGTAATTAGAATTTGACATAGTGTATTTGTGATACAAGCAATCTCTGTCCTCTGCAGTATATAAATAGCTGTTTCTAATGATTTTCTTAATTGCACACATTTTGAAAAAATGGATTCAATTCAATTAATTAAGCTGCCCTTCTGTGCAATCCATCTAATGTTCCTGTATACCTAATGTTTATTACACCATTATCCCAGAATCACAGAATGTTAGTGATTGGAAGGGACCTCGAAAGATCATCTAGTCCAATCCCCCCGCCGGAGCAGGAACACCTAAACCAAGTTGCACAGGAACACGTCCAGGCGGGCTTTAAACATCTCCAGCGAAGGAGGCTCCACAACCTCCCTGGGCAGCCTGTTCCAGTGCTCTGTCACCCTCACTGTGAAGAAGTTTCTTCTCGTATTTATGTGGAACCTCCTATGTTCCAGCTTACACCCATTGCCCCTTGTCCTATCTTTAGATACCACTGAAAAGAGCCTGGCTCCATCCTCCTGACACTCTCCCTTAATGTATTTATAAACATTAATAAGGTCACCCCTCAGTCTCCTTTTTTTCCAAGCTAAAGAGACCCAGCTCCCTCAGCCTTTCCTCATAAGGGAGATGTTCCACTCCCTTAATCATCTTTGTGGCTCTGCGCTGGACTCTCAAGCAGTTCCCTGTCCTTCTGAACTGAGAGGCCCTAAACACACATGACTTACTTTTTTACAGTAGCTCTTAAGAATATGATGCCTTCCCTCTGCCTCCAGCCACCAATATTTAGGAAAATTCAAGTTGTGCAGTTAATGTCTTCCCTTCCTACCTCATCTATGAGAAACAACCTGATGTTGTTAGTAGCTTTCAGACGGATCTTTATTTTTCCTTCCCTTTCTAGCAAACAATACTGTGCTCAGTAGAAATTATTTTCTATTTTCTCATTCCAGTGGAGGAAGGAGAGGTCTTCAGTGTTCTGATAAGCAGTTCAGGGTTGTCTGACCACCAAGGTTTTCTCCTGGCTGGATTGGTGTCTTTGAGACATACATAAAGATGAATTTTCTTTTTAAACTTAATTCCTTTAACAAATATTTTTAACATTTACTGGAAGATCCTTTCAAATCATTAGTCAGTCAAAGCTTTTGCAATGTTAAAAATGTATCTTGCTATCACATTAGGTATTTGGAGCCTTTTTAGAATTACAAATGTAATGATGTATGGGTATTCATCTTGCAGAGGATTATTAAACCTTACTCAGATTATTCTGAGGATGAAAAAAATACAACATATTTTATTATACATCTAACTCATAGTTTAAAAATTCTTATATTTTAATAAATAATATCTTTATCACTTGTCAGGGGTTTTCTTTATTCTTTTCCTCATAAATTGCAAGTTTTTAATGAAACAAAAATAGAACAAAGCCTAAGTCCCTCCCTTATCTGCACACATAGGCCTATCTATTACAATTGGGGATTTCTAGATAAATATCAGCATCTATCCTCATGCATGCAGCTGGCTCTCTAAATGATGATCTCCAGCAGATGCAAATATCCTGTCAGATTAACTGTGGAATTAAGGTTTAAAGGAAGAATGGATAAAACACAGTAGAGGAAAAAAAAAATCTACATAACTTTTAGTTTAATGTCTAAGGGAAATCGTTGTGTTCTTTCAAAAAAATGGTGATATAATGGTTGTCTTATGAAAGGTGAAAGCTAGAATTTAAAGATCTGTATTTTTCCTGCTGTATTTTATTATTCTGCCGACAAGATGCTCAGGAAGCGAAGGAATGTCCCTTGATCCTCTGCTTCTATAATGGGGTAGATTGGAACGGCCTTCTCGTCCCATAAGTCATTCCCAAGAGACTGCAAACTGCCAACACATTAAAGCTGCCAGAAAATTACTCGCATTCCAATTAATCCCCCTGTTTATTTCTCTCTACCCATACCCAAAAGAGTATTCAGAGGAAAATGTAAGTGAGAATTCTGGTTCAATAGACTCTGAAAGGTCCAAAATTAAAAGCTTTACCAGCAAAGGAGTTCAAGTCAGTCTTCACAGTTAGTTCATTAGAAAATGAACATGAATCATGAATGCATATTCAATTCTAGTGCTGCTTCCATCAGATTTGCTAATTGTTCCAGTAGTTCTCTAGTCCTTTATTTATGTTGCATACCTTTGTTGTGCTTCCCTTCCTTAATTTTCCTTTCTTAAACTTTCTGTGTATACATTTCTCCTTTATTTCCATCTACTTTTCTGTATCACACTTTCCTCCCCTCTCCCAACTGTTCTGCTGATCTCACACACGTGAAAACAAAATTTAAGGTCTTGAAACCAGCACCTTTCTGAACTCACTGAAATGTCTGCAACCTCTTCTTAATTAATTGGAGCACAGGCTTTTCACCTCCAAGGTTTCTGCAGCTATATCTACCAAGCTTTTTTTATGTCTCTGTAAATCACTTGTTAATAGAAATATAATATTCTGAAATGTCTGGGTTTCATCCAGGCATATAATTTTCTTTTTGTGATGGGAATTAAGGGATGCTGAAGAAAGTTTATTATCGTCAATGGTATCCTGCTTTCTTCAACAGATACCAATTATATTGTCAAGAACAGGTTACCTAGAGGGCAAATCAGTCATACCAGTATTGCTGGTATGAGTGTTAGTATGACTGCTCAAATTAAAATGCTGCACAGCATGAATAACATTACAAATGATAGTCACCTAGGCACATGAAATCTGCATACTTAAAAAAACCCGCAAAACCATGAGGTTAGGTCATTTATGATTACTGTAAGATATTTTGCTAAAATATTAGTAAAATACTAAAATTAGTAAAATTAGTAAAAATTACTTAGGAAAGAGAACCTTGGTTTGTAGTCCACTCAATTTTACTGTGTCTCTATAATGATTTGCTTAAATCCACAGGTTTGGTATTTTCAGGATTTTTTATGTTCCACCAAAAATCATTATGAAATTATGCAAATCTAGGCAAAATGCTTTGATTTGAAAACCTATTCCACATTCACTGTGTTTACAGATCTGTGGCACAAATGTGTACTGTAGATGGTGGATGTGCCTTGCTGAGTGCTACCGAATAAACAGCCAACATCAGTTTAATGACAATCTCATTTTGAAAGATGCATGTGTTCCTCACAAGAACATTTAACATCTTTAAAGCATTCAAAGACCAGCTGGAAAGATTTCTGTAGTTATAATGGTGGTATTATTTTATCTATCGTATGATTTATTTTTTTTTTATGGACTACTATATGTTCATTAACATTTATGTGCTTTTTTTTCCATTCATCTCTCTCCATCTCATGAAAAGCATATCTGGGTAAGTTAAAACACCATGGCTGCTGAACATATTCATTTTCAGCACCATGTTTATTTTCTATATTTTATTCTTATTTATTTTTGTTTTTCTGTGAATCTTATGTAACAAACCCATGCAGAAAACTGGCCCAAACAAAATAATGGTAAACCTTGAAGGCATGCATAAATTAAGGTCAGGACTTGCTCCTGCAGGGCTTAATATAATGGATAAACTTCTTGGACTAGTTGCTGATGGTTTTGTTTTTTAATAAACACAGGAGGTCTAAAGCCCAAAATCAGAATTTGAAAGTTTAAGCCAGTGAAAAAATCATGAGAGTAAAGGTCTAGATTGTCAAATACTGTCAAGACATAAATTCTGTTTATTTAAATCTCAGAGAACTCAAACTCATAAACACTCTAGTAATGTACTCCAGACTACACAATTTTTATTTTCTGTTTGAGTCCTCATGCTGTATAGTAGTACAATAATATTTCATTTACGCATATAATCTTACTATTTTCTTTTTCACCCATTCATTTTTCTTATATTTGGGGTTTTGGTTTGTTTTGATTTTTTTTTTTTAATTGTTAACATGATATTGACTTTAAAATCTTCAGCTCCTCTTTGATCTATCATACAAATGTTATTTTTTCTTGAATAATTTTTGGAACTTAAGGAGAAAATTTCATCCGTTCAAAGCATGTATGACCTATAAAATTATAAACGTTTAAGGACAAAAAGTTCCAAGAGAACAGGGGTTACCACATTAATTTAGAGTATGCAATTATGAAATGGCTTTATTAAAATAGATTCGATGACATTTAATCAGCCTAGGAACTCCAGGGGTCTCTAGTGTAGTACAGTACGTAGAAGATTGCAAGGCTATCTGTTACAGAATTCTGTTTCTTTCATAAGTTTGTTTGGTTGTTTAATAGTAGCTCTCAGCAGCTCTAATTTGTTAGGGTCTGTATTAAGCGTACCTGAACAACTCCTTAAGCTGGATACAAAACATTTTGTAAAAAGAGGAAAGTGAATTTTTCCCATTGTTCTCTGTCTGACTAATAGATCAAGTATTAAAAAGGAGAAAGAATGAGGATTTGAAATTATTTAAAAGCCAGGTCCCTTAAGTGCCAAAGTTGAAACAGGATCTGACCCTGTTTTTAATTACTGCAGTCTTTAAGTCAGATGGATCCTTTCACATTAAATTAAATCAACATCACATGACAATATCAAGTCTGAGACTCTTTTTTGTTTTTCTACTTCCTACTTTAAAAACAATTACAGTTTTTCAGAAAACACATAGATAAAATGTAACTTGTTATCTTTATTAGACATTTAATATCATTAATTTATACAAATTCAACTGCCTTATTTTGTTGTACAGTGACCTTGCTACAAGATTCCAGCCTCTCTTAAATGTATAGCAGATGACAATAGAAAAGATAAAATCCAAATTCAGCTTAGTTCATTATAAATCCTCTCTCTTGAATTTTGGAGTCTTTGAATGTGAGTATGTTGGCATTCGAGGGGCAGATGTGTTTAATCTTAACTTGAAATCATAGGATTACCCAGATGAATAGAGCATCTTTGGTCTATTGTTTCTGTCTATTTCTCTTTTAGAAACCTGTCATGTGTAATACTTTGTTGTATACCAAACATTTTAGTTTTCATGATAATAATAGTCTTGATAGTGTCAGTAATCATAATAATCAGAAGTAAATGGTTTCATACATTATTTTTTTGAGAAAATGTGTTTGAGTAAAGGCCATTTCAAAGGCTCTAAATTGCCCGTTAGCCAAAATTTTTAAAGAAATTCTGCTTGTATTTTACAAATATGATTCAGCTCTTGACTTCACTGTGTCTCCTTTTCAATTTATCTCACATTTATGATTACATTTTAACTAAGAGGCACAATATAATATCCCTGAGGAGTTTTCATGTGAACCCTGCTACAAATTGCAGAATAAATACTATTATTTCCAGAAATAGGAAGATCTGTGTTGAAACATTTTTCAAGTTTCATCAAGACAGTGTCTGAATTTTGTGTGCTACGCAGTTTGCATTATTGTGTATCAGAAATCCTAAACTGTTATTTCTTGTTTGCTTCATGGAGGGGAGCCTCATCTTCATGAAGAAAATTTAGTATGACTGAATGACATGCTTTAAATCAAGATCTGGATAACTTCCCACACAAAGTCTATTTAAAGATTATTCTTATTTTTTATTGAAGTTCATTGATTTTTATGCAATGAGGTGGTGACGGCTGCTGATATAGAGCTAGAATTTTCTCAGTTCAGGGAAAGGATATATATGAAATAGAAAATTTGCAGGTTAATAACATAGTTTTGCTCTTACCATTTCCCCCTTCCTTTTGCTCCCATGTACCTCTGCTGTCCAGAGGGATATTGAAGCACTCATGATCCTCATGGTACAAGACAGTTTTGCTCACAGCTTGGTGGGTTGATGATGATTTGGGCAGTTATACCTGGCTCTCAGGAAAATGGTGCTAAAGAAAATGGTACAATGTGACAGTATCCTTAGGAAGTCATTTTGGGGAGGATTAAACATCAGAAGTCAGTGCTCGGGGGGCAATGCTGCTTCTCTAACACACAACTTCATGACACAAATTGACATGAAATGAATTTTTTCTTCTCTGTCTTTGAAGAAAAGAGTGAAGACAGCCCACTTTGAGGCACTGTTTCTAAAACAAACAAATACAAACATCTCTTAAATTTCGGACAAATCCTAAAGAGTTGTTCGTGAAATTTCCTGACTTTGCAAAACCAGACTCAGGGTAATGATGTATTTTAAATAGCATATTGCAGTTATTCCCATAATGTCTCCAGGAAGAGGATTTTATTCTTGAACAGTAGTGTTATCTTTAAAAATACAGCTTTTAATTTTGAATTCATTCCAGTGTAAGTGGTTTAAAGCCTTATCTGCAAAATAATAGCATTTATAGTAGTGCCTAATTAATGTCAGTTCTTCCTTATCATCTTGTTTTCATATGTTGCCAAAAAACTAAATGAGCATGGAAATAATTACATTTTAATTCCCTACCTCCTTACCAATGCAAAGTGGACATATTATAACACGGAGTAGTCTTCTGACGAAGCCTTAGGAGGAGAAAATCTCCATGTTCCCTTGCAAGGCATCTTCCAAATTAAAGAAACTGTATAATGCTATTCACAGTCTCCAAACCCTATCTTGGTAATGAAAGAGAGTGACAAGCTTTAGTATTTGTCTCATCCTTCTTCTGTGATCAGTTGTATGTTTTTGTAAGAAAAATTGAACTGCAGTCGCCAATATTTGGCTTTGGGGACATTCTGTTTTCAGGAAGCCAGTGACTGTCCCACAAGGACATTCAGGCTGTTCTAAAATATTCGTATTATATTCCAAAATAGGCAGATCACCAGATTCATTTTTTCTGATGATTTGCACTATTGATGAAAATGATACATGTTTTTTCCTACATAACATTTTTAACTTATTTTGAGAGAGTTTTTTCTATAATGCTGGTTCATATAAGAAAACCCCAGAGTTTTATTTTACTACCAACTAAAGAATATTTCCCTTAGTCAAAAAGCAGAAATTCTGGGTTTAGTTCTGGTTAGAAATTGAAGGTTCAGGTTCTGCAGATCTCCCTCTGTGTATTAAAAAGTAGTCAAAGAATACTGTTAAAAAAGTAAAATATAAATGAACTTTAATATTGAAGAGGTATTTAAATGAAACATCTGACGAAAGGAAGTATAAGTTCTGAAGCATAAAATTATTTTTAAAGGAAAAAATATTATAAAAATCCTTTTAGTATTGCACATCAATAAGTGAGGCACAGGCCTTATGATTACTGTATTCCCTGTGCATGTCTGACCACAGGATTTTAACTTTACATTAAAAGTATTTTCAAACCAAAATACTTTACTTTTACATGCAAAGATTGTTTTGGGATTATGTTTATCACACTGTAGTCTGCCTGTAGCATAAATATATATTATATATATATATAGGCTATCCCATTTCTGGCCTGGTCCCATTTTCTTCAGCCAAAATCAATAACCACAACTATGTTTTCTTTAGCTCTGTGAGCCAAACTGCCTCTGAAGTAATCAAAGTACTTTCCTGCTCTGAAATAGTGTATTTGTTTGAGAAGCACTGGAATAATGCTAAGCCTCCACACCAAGCCTCAGGCCAGTTTAAATCTTGCAAAGTCACAGAGGACTCCCTAAAAGTATGTAGCCTAAAGGAAGTAAGTTTTCCGGCATAAAGGAAGTAAGTTTTTCATGGAAGTGAGAACTTAAAATGCTAATGCCTCTTCTTCAGGCCCACAGTTCCTTATGCCACACAGGGTTTTAACATCAAATCAAAGAAAAAAGTTCTTCCTGAACTCATCTCCTTGTAGACCACATGCTGCTGCTCTCCTGCTTGGAACAGGGGACTAACACAAGCAAGGAAGGCCAGTAGCCCTCAAAGCTGTAATCTCCTTTTTTACTTACTGTGATAGCCAACCATGCTCTTTCAGCCTGTATGGGTGAAGAGAATACCCCAGAGAAGGAAAAGTCTGGGATCACATTCCTCCAAGCATGGTGGCTCCATGGGACTTCCAGCTGCAGAAGGAGCTGCTACTTGTGCTTGGGCTGTCTATGGTGAAGAAGAAAGTCTCACAGGATTTTGCAGGGTCTGTGTTCTGCCATGGGACACCAAAGCTTGCCAGGTGAGGAAAGGGCATCCCTGAAAGCTTGGCTCTCCATAGGACAGCCATGCTAGCTCACAGCTCTGATGGCAACAGGAGCCTTGCAGGCCCGTTGTGGCACCTGAGGGAGGCACAGCACTGCTGTAGCTTTGCAGGCACCCCTGAGAACCAGCTCTGAGGGAAGGCTTCACCTCGACCTCATCCACAGGAAGCTGTGAGGTGGCCAAGTCTAGCCATGCCTTAATTCTGCTTTCCTAAGCAGCCGAGTGTGTATGTCTCTATTGTGTGTATGTCTCTACTTGTGTCCCTGGGAATATGGGATTCCTGCACCTCCACTAGCACCTCCACATAGTGTTTGTGTACCCAGAGAGCAAATTCTCATTTTATTGAGGATTATGCTTTCATAGAAAGCAAGGATAGCTTTACAATGTCTTTGGACATCTGAGTGACAGAAGATAAGGTGTGTGCAAAGGATGCGTGGGAGGAGAAGCTAAACTTCAGTAACGCTGTCAAGTATTTGTAATGTTACGTATTACTACAGCATAAACATAGAAAGTAAAGCAGCTGTCTTTCTGCTAATATTCAGAGCTAGGGATTTCAACACGTGTGCAAAGCTGAGTATTTGAGTTTTTCTGCTGAAGCCAAATTTTCTGTACTGGCCCCTCAGCAGTGCAAAAATCCCCAAAGAAGTTCTCCTTGTGAGTAAGATCACTCTATCGCTTTTATCTGCTTTGATTTTGTAGTATGTATATTTGAAAGTCTGCTAAGGCAGTGAAGAATTGCAAAGGGATAACTGAGCCACCAAGGCTGCAGTAATAAAGGAGGACAGAACAAAATTGAAGCTGTAATTCCAAGATTTCCTTGTTATATGGGAATGTAAGCAAATTTTAATACTACATTAGCATAGTCCCTGTCTAATTTGTTTTTCTCTACAGCTTGTTGCTGAGAGCATTCTTTTGTGTTTCACTCAGTAGGAGGCAGCTGAAAATATGTTGTTAAATACCAGAAAAAAAGACTTTTGAAGGTTTTTCTATGACCACAGTGGGTTCTTTATTTCTGCTCCAGGAATAGAAATGTGTGGTCAAGTGGCTGAACTTGTTTAATATAGAGCATTTTCCTGATAGTCCAGCTGTCTGGCCTATACATAACTTCACCAATTTTTAATGCTCTTTATTGAAAGTATATTTTAAGCTTTGAGAATGATGTTTTACACACACACTTGTTACAGTCCAGAGAAGCTGCAGATGCAGCAGTTGGATTGGTATCTGATCAACTCAATAGAAATATATCTACATGTATATGTATATGTATATGTATATGTATATGTATATGTATATGTATATGTATATGTATATGTATATGTATATGTATATGTATATGTATATGTATAAAATTGAGAAACCACATCAATTCTATAATTATAAAAATGTATACCCCATGGATTTTTTAATATATAATCAAGTAACAAAAAAGATCCCCAAACACATGGAACTATTAAAGATACAACCAACTGTTAATCAGTCACAGATGGCTTATTTAAGATGCAGAATGGTTGTGTGCCAGAGACTCTAGAGTTGTGCATATTTGGTCCAGCAGGTTTAGCGTTTCAGACACAGAGACCTCTAAGACCCGGCCACATTATGTCTGTGCTTAGCTCAGGTCTAGAAGTTGCCAATTTTGGGCCGTTCTGGGCCATTTCCAGACTAGAGCTAAGCTAGTCTCAGGAAGAATCCCTCAGTTTTCTCTCTTCACCAATGTCTTCTATTATATGGGTGATCCTTTTATATAGGGTATCCCAATTCTGTATGGCTTCAGGTAAGGGCAAAAACCTCGCCTTTTGTATATAAGGTGTTTGAAGGGATGCTAAAATGCATCAAGCAAAAAAAAAAGAATTGGGAATAGATTAAGGAATACATTCAAAAAGGGGAAGGAGCTGTGCTTTTCACTGGTGTTTTCTATGCCTTCTCTATTCCTGTCATTGTGCTTCACTATTGTTACCCTTAAAAGAAGGCACAGTGCATCTACATTGTCCCTCTGCATATTTAACATTTTTTGATCCGTTTTTAGACATGAACTTCTGGAAGAAGCTCGGAGAAAGGGTTTGCCTTTTGCACAGTGGGATGGGCCAACAGTGGTTGCCTGGCTGGAGGTAAGTGTTGACTGTAACTTGGAAATATGAGTCACGTTTGTAGACTGCTTCTGTGTGCTTGTCCTCATGAATTCTAAGAGAGACTGTTAGTCTCCTCCTCTCTCTCCCGTGTTCTGCACCATGAGCACTAAGCAGATTTTGACTCTGAATAGTGTAAATCAGAGACCAGAGCTGAAAAAAGTATGATAGGATTACACAGGAAGATAAAGACAGGAAAAAAGGCTTATCAAATGCACTCAAACCCCAAATTTTTGAAATATAATTTCTCAGTCTCTAAATACCTAGTAACTCCACAGACAGTTTATGTAGGATGATGTATTAAGGAGAAAATAAAAATTAGCTATGATATTTTATTTGAGGTTAACACAAAAGCTACAACAACTTTTAAGAAATTGAAAGAATTTGTAACTTTCTGTCTGTCTTAAAAATAATGGGAAAGGCCTAATTTACCTGGATATCACTCAGAATAGGAAAAAGAGACATTCTTTTCAGCACTTTCACCTGGGATATGGGACATACAGGTTTATTTGGAGAGCCTAAATAAATGGATTTTGGAACCCATCCAGAGAAACATTTAGCAGAGTTGTCCATCAACTTTGACAAAGATCAATGGATGTTTTACATGAAGAAACTATTCAAAAAATACTTACCCAGATGGAGGAGAAGGCAGAAAGTATGGATGTTCCTCTACAAGTACACAGTCACTTTTAAATGGCAAGACTATATCACTTCAGTGGAGATGCCATCTCTTTGCTGGCTCAAGGAACCAATGTCTATTCCTTGTCAATACCAAGTGTCTCTGTGTATTCCCACCTATTCACATGTCTGCTGTGGGTATCATCCATTGATCATCAGAATTTGTGGAGTTTTTCCCTTCAATTAAAAAGAAAAAGGTCCCTCTCCAAACCTTTACCAGGAATATGTTCAGGGAATAAATGAAGGATGAGGAATGAAAGCAGCTAATGGCTACAAAATTTCTGCTTCATATTAGAATTACTGAAGGTACCTAAAGAAAAAGATGAAATGAAAACTACAGAAAGGCAGTTCACAACCTTGGAAAATGGGATGATATCTTTCCTTCCCCAAAAATATCTTTGTTAATATGGAACATTAATTATTTTAGCCACTACCTGAATTTTTCATATGACTCTGAGAGTTTTGTAACCAGATTTGTATTGGTCAGAAATATTCAATATTGCAGTCAAATCTATTTGCTAGAATCGTGAATGTACAAATGTCTATACATTTTTGAATACTGAGAAGAATCTGCCCTTAATGTCCTCCAGGGTGATTCAAAATTTGAAGACATTTCTGACAACTTAAGTCCTGATTTTTTAATTTTTTTTCCCTTTGATGCTTAGCTGCAAAATAGGATATGCTTCCCACTGTCTCAGAGAGGGGCATAAAGATAAATTAATGTCTATAAACTTATTGGAAACATGATGACAGTAGCACAGACGTAGTTGAGATATATTTTAAGAACTCTGGGTTTTCTTAACTAATTCCAGAAAAGTATATCAATCTTGATATCTGGGTTCTCTGCCTTGAGCAGTTACTGGGCCCTCTTTTTAGAGACTGTTTTCATCTAACTGCGTTTTCTGGTAGAGACAGCTTGTTTGTTAAAGAACTAATTTACCTAATTTGTTAAAGAACTAATTTACCTAATGAGCGGCAAACATTTGAATCTATTTCTGCAGGGTGAATAACTCCCACTATTTATGCTTTCCTGCTTTTCCAGTGCATATATGAAAAAATTTTATGTCGAATTAAATTAGAATATTAAATACATTTTAAAGCTATGCATAGTTTTTTCATGGCCCTTTGTTTAAGCACAGCTGGATGTAATCAACATAATTCTTGCTTTCATTTTTTGCCTTTCATGAAACTTTGTATTTTGTTACAGTTAGTTGGAATTAGATTATATTTTTAAGGTCCTGACTAGCTTTGGATGGAGGGCAGTGGCTCATCACATCATAGGAAGGGACTTTTGAACCATAATGCAGTCATTCCTCAAGCTCTGTGATACATCAGGGGTTGGTACAGAAAAGCCTGACTGGGCTCTTTTGGAATCTAACATTTAAGTCTGTTTTCCTTGTGACATAAAACTGATCTAACAGCTGTCTTTTAAGTAAATATTTCCCAGATAAGGTATAGATTTGTTAATACAAGTATACACGCTGCTTCCCTGTAATGTGAGAAATTAAATAAAAATCCTTTCAATTTGTCTCTGCTTTCCAGATTTGTTGGTGAATTTGCTGATGGCATATTTTGACTCATTTCCTTGACCATGTGTCCTCTTTAAGTAAACCATTATTAAGAGAAAAAAATAAAATACTGAAATCAGCTAATTATGGTGGCCTATTTGAGATGCATCTGATTAGTTCTTTGTTTTGCACTGTGTTATCCCCAAAGCCTCAGTGATTATGGCATTCACTGCTTATGTCCTTCTCATAGTTTTTGCTGTAGCATAATGTATTTCATACTATAGCAAAGCCTTCCCACACATTTGTACCCCCTGCTATGGAATTGTCTTCCTTGGGAGCAAAGAGCTGTAAATTCTGAGAGTCAAATTAATGAGGCACAAAATGAGAAAGTTGACAAGCCCAAGATTAATTCATACTTGGGAGGTCCCAGGGAAGACTGCTAGAACTGGAGAGTACCTCTTACGAGGAAAGACTAAGTGGTAAAGCGAGGTGCTGTTGTTGACCTAGGTTGGTAAGACTAACATTGAGGAGAGGAAAAGCATACAGTCACAAGTACTTATCTTCTAAATCCACAAGTGTGCTCACATTTTGCTGCAACTTCTAGCCAGTATTTCTACCTGGGATGTGACACCCTACCAGCCTGTTCTCAAATTTACTGTAAGCTCAGTCCTCACTAGGTTGGTTATCTGAACTGTGCTTGCTTTATTTCTACAAAAAAAAAATAAAATTTGAGAAGTATAAGATTGTACACCATGGGGACTAACATGGAAAAAGAGAGAAAGCCATTTTAGTACAAAAATGAAAAAAATACTTAATTGTCCTCAGATTGTCTTCTGTCTATGATAAGACTATCAAATGCACAGTAATGCTGACTTGTGCCAGTACTTGCTCATTAAAGGCCTGGGAAAGGAGTAGCCCAGGTGATGGAGGCACACAACTCTAAAAATAATTCAAAACATTCCTTGCTTTAAAGTTCTGGTTGCAATAAAAGCAAAAAAAAGAGTTCACATGAAGCTGTGGCAATTTCAGAGTCTGAAACAACTTAGTTTTATGAAAGACTGTGATATTCATACCCATTTGTGTGTGTTACCGTGCTTGTTCAGATTGATAGATGCTGTGATGATTAATGTCATTTGAGAAATAAAGCAATGCTTTGGATGAATGTATCTTTTCTCTCAACAGCTTTGGCTGGGCATGCCAGCCTGGTACGTTGCTGCCTGCCGTGCCAACGTGAAAAGTGGAGCTATTATGTCTGCTTTGTCTGATACCGAGATTCAAAGAGAAATTGGAATCAGCAATCCTCTTCATCGCTTGAAGCTTCGATTAGCTATCCAGGAGATGGTATCACTGACAAGTCCATCAGCACCGCCAACATCCAGAACAGTGAGTCCTGTTCAGCTAACTTTTTTTTCCCCACTTCAACCTGCAGGAGTCTGCAGAAAGACTTTCGTAGTGTGAGAGTGGCTCTGTGGTAACACATACTTCACAATCAGGGAGAACAGTCCTATAGAGACTTAGAAGGGCCTGTTCATCACTTGCTTGATTGTTGATCACCGATACTTTTTCCTTTTACAGATTTTTTTTTTTTTTAACTCATGCTTTTGATTAACCTTGATGTTATCTAAATGATTAGTATTGAACATCTTATTTGTAATTTTGCCTGTATTTTTGCGCTTCTCTTCCTTCAAGTTATCTCCCCCAGTCAAATCAGATGGTGTTTCTCTTTTTTATTTGCTTCTCTTTTTCTTTTCTTTTTTGGCAGGGGTGTTGGAGGGGAGACAAGGCAAGAGGAAGGAGAGGTTATGTAGGAACACAGCTCTTTTGAATCTTTTTCCCGTTTCCCTTTTTTGCATCCTTTCAAATGTTATCTAATCTGAGTCGGTTGGCTTTAAGTTCTTCATGCTTTTAAGAGAAGCAACGATTGGAAATGTGAAGAGAGAGTCTGGAAGGAGGAAGTGCAGTGTGTGCATTCAGTGAGGAAGGGACAGAGTGGCAGCAGACAGGAAGGAAGCAAGTAAAGAGGAACACTGACATACAAGTCTGAAAGGAAAAAGAGCAAGATTAGAAAAGAGTAATGAGAAACAATGTATGTGCTATAGATAAAAAGCACCTTTTAAGGAAAAATGAAGAAAAATAGGCTAAACTGATGAGGAGAAAAAGCAGGACCGTAACAAAAGAGTTTCATGCTGAGAGGCTGATGGTGATGGCTATGAAAGAGGCAAAGGAGACTAGAAAAGAAAAAAAAAAAGAAAAAAAGGGAGGCTCGATCAGATGGGAAATATGTAATAGAAGTAAAGAACAAAGACTACTACTCAGTTAGTGCAGCCCAGACTTCTAGTAGTAAGAAAATAATAATGATGCTGTTAATAGCAATAGTATTATTATATAATCTGATATTTTCTCCCCTCAGAACAGCTGCATGTGACATAACCATGGTAATGCTATGAACCATGATGGATTTCACCTGAGTAAAGCAGTATAGACTCAACATGAAGTTGAATTACCAAACAAAACTCATTTTGATTTTAAAAGCATAAGAGCATTGACACTTATGATGAGAAAACAGTACATTCAAGTTAGAAACATTAGGAATAATTTTGCCTTTTTTTTTTTT